>CM033391.1:15303066-15385350 GCA_019426215.1 Buddleja alternifolia
AATTTATTTAAAGGACTTTTTAGTTGGACTAAAATGTTCAATATCAAACATAAGTCTTTAATGTTGCGAGCATGTATTAATTGATGCGGCCATGTCTTATGTGTGGAAACACTGATCATGGACTTAGGTTATGTTTGATTTCTTTTCTTTCTAAGGGTTGTTGTAGAAAAATTGTTTAGAATTATTTAAGCCCGTAAAGTTTTGTTTTTCTGCTTTACCTTTACATGTGATGGCCTATTGGCTCGTGCCCTCTAGAAAAGTCCATGATCGAGTGTATATGAATTTATTTATTTATTTAATTCCATGATATTATTGATATGCATATTTATTAGTAGAATAATCTATGCATGTTCAATATGTGATAGTTGCGCTATATAAATTGACTAATGTGCAAAGTGAGACCAAACATTTGACAATTTAAATTCTCCCAAATAGATAATACCGAGTTAGAAAGGATGTGTGACATCCTCGCCCTCCACTAAGCTTTCTAAAATTAAAATTACTATAAATATGTAATGCTTCCCAATTATGGGGTTATGCATTTAGAAATAATTTAAAATTTTATTAAGTGCATGGAATGCCTTAATCGAAGCATATTTCACCTCAAAAACCTGTTCGGTTGCAAGGTGAAATTCAAATGTTAGATTATAGGAGTTAGTGGGAATGAACTCAGGTAGTTCACGAGCTTAGAAACCTGTTCGGTTGCGGTTTGGTGAACTATGGGGAAATGTATTGCAATATTTATTGGATAAATTGATGTTAGACGTCACTTCAATTAATTGATGGGCCAGAAATCGGTTAGGTTGCAACTATATAATTAATTGGGGACCTCAATACCCGCTATGGAATCGATGCCAATTATAATTCCCGATTTTCACATGGGAGTGTGGGATTCAAAAATGCAGTGGGAGCCAAGATAAATTTAAGTCCTTAATTATTCTTGGTTAAGTCAAATACAAGTAATCTAATTTAATCTGGTTTATTTCTGTAGTTATTTTTCTCGTTTATCTATCTCAAAATGACAAACCCACTTTGAATTCTACTCGAAAAGAATACTCTTACTCGACCCAATTATGTGGACTGACTTAGAAATTTGGGGATTGTCCTCAATATGGAATCTCTGGGATACGTCTTAGAGGCTGATATCCCAGTGGCTCCAGCCAGAACACGTGCCAATGAGGAAAAGGTCCAAGCCCATGAAAAATGGGTCAAGGGCGACATCCGGGTGAGAGGATTCATGTTGGAGTCTATGACCAATGAACTTCAAAGGTCACATGATAAGATGCCCACTGCAAGAGCTATCCTAGCTCACCTGGTAGAGCTCTGTGGTGAGCATAGTCGATCTGCACGATATGAGATATCGAAAGAGCTCTTCGAGCCAAGATGAAAAAAAGTGAGAAGGTCGGTGATCATGTCCTCAAAATGATTTCGAGGATCGAGAAATTGGAAGCTCTCGACTTCACTATCAACGCCACCCTTCAAACTAACTTAATCTTGCAATCACTTCCTGATTCCTTCTCCCAATTTGTGGTTAACTTTAACTGTAATGAGATAGAGTGCAATTTAGCTGGGCTATGAACAAGTGGGTTACTGCACAATCTCAAATGAAACCAAAGGAAAAGAAAACTGCCTTGGTCATTTCTTCTGGATAGAATGATAGGGCATCTATCTTGTAATTAACTTATTTCGATATTATTAATAAAGATATTATTAAGTTTTCACTTAAATCTTATCTGCATCTATAAGTAGTGTAAAACGTTTTGTCCGTGTTTTCAGTGCGATCTCTCTACTTCCTACGGGATAGGAAGATTGGCACTAGAGAAATTGATCTTGATTACTAAAAACAAGTTCGCAAGTGATAAGAGGTGTTTTTACGTGTTTTTAAGACCGTAATTCTTATGATTTGGATTCACTTATTGCTTAAATCATGTCACATTTGCATTTAATAGGTGTGTTAAGTGAATACAGGTAATAAATGAGAATACATGAAGAAAAGGGAAGAAAAACGATGTACAAAACAAGTTCAAGCATGTTTTTCAACACCTAGGCGGTTTATGCATCTCCAACCACATTCGAGCGATAATTCCGTACATTTCGAGACCGACTTAGACAAAGTTTCCTTCTACAAAGTTTTAGATGTATGTCTTAGCTTCAAATGGGAACTTGAAACATCCAAATCGGAGGTCTATAGAGATAATTGTGAGGAAATACGACTGTTGCGCCGAACAGAGAAGTACATGTGCCAGGATACGCCCCAACGCCCTCCTAGTCATGCCTAGGCATGGATAGTCCGAATGTTACTCCTTTTCAGCCTAAATTCCAGGATTATATGATGGGTAAGAATCACTTTTGACCATAATTCAGCACATGTGTTGAGGGGTTGTCATAAGTGTGTTTCTTGGTAGATTTACTTTATGGACGCCAAATCAGAAACAACCTCCATGTTGAAACGTAATTTAGGTATACTTAGCGACCGAATTGGACAAAATGTCCTTCTTGAAAGTTGTAGATCTATGTTTTAGCTGAACATGAGGACTTGAATCATCCAATTTGGAGATCTGTGGAGAATTTTATGAGGACAATACTAAGACTGCGCTGGAAAGCAAGAAAATGGCAGCATGCATGTGTTTTGTTGAAGTTTTCACATGGTTATGCTTGGTGGAATTCTTAAGGGCCGAAAGTTCAGCATTGTTTAGCTGGTTAGAATCTTAAAAGCCAAACTTTAAGCAACACTTTAGGTGGAATTCTCATTGGGGAACTTTAATGGGAATTCTTAATGCATACTTTAGTGGAATTTTGGCTATAAAAGGAGGGGGAACCCATACTCTTCATCATTCACTATCAATTTCAGATTCTTGGAGAAGAGGGGGAGGAAGTGACCGATCCATAGAGAAGAAAAGAGGGGAGAGAGAAGGATTCTTGATTCATCATCATCATTGGAGAAGGAAGATTCAATTGAAGTTCCATCATTATTCACTTTTGAGGGAGTTTTTATAGCTTTTCATTTCAATTATGTCTATGAACATGTGTATTAATTCATTTATGTTTTTCATATTATCCATTATGAACTAAATTCATAAGACTAGGGCCATGTAAGACCAAATTGTGATATATGATTATAATAGATGATTGTTGAGGTTGTTCTTATATTGTTATGTGATGTGAATTGTGTTTTTGTCTATCTTGCATATACTTGATCACTATATGTTAGAATCTTATGCCTAGGTTAATATTTCGGGAGAAAATTGACTTAGGGTGCAAGAAATTCACATCATGACCCGCAACTAATGAGGAATTGCCCTAGACATAGGTAAAGATTCCCGGGTGAAGTCGTTCGATTCAAATCGAGTGAACTCTAGTACATTAATGCATGTTTAGTGGTTAGATTTCCGGATAGGGATATTTGGAAAATCACGATCTAAGTATAGGAGTTTATACGCGAGACATCGGTTATTCTCTACCTTAGGAGTTTTCACCATAACAATATAAGAGTAATTCTACAACAAGAGTCTTTATAAGTATATTTGATCAATTTGGACCTAGCATGTGCCTTAGTCTCCCTTTATAATTGATTTTAATTCATTTGCATGACCTTGTTCTTATTATACACGTTTTTACATTTAAGTTACTTTTATTGTAGTTGTTTTTTTGTATAAAATCATAAACTAGAATTCAAGTCTCCGTGGTTCGACAACCCGGACTTTTCGTCCACACTTATTACTACACACGACTAGTGCACTTGCTATCATAGCACGTTAGCTTTTAGCGTGTCAGCAAGTATAGTGAAGTCTTTAATGGACAAATAAAGACTTGGAACACTTGTACAATCTTATCTCTGACACGGAAGTGCCTGTCTAGTATCATGGGATGATAGGAGATTAAGATTGTAGGCACATTAGTAGAACTGATATGCTCGAACTCGACTCGCATCAGTTCTGTCAAATGGGTTTTCACTCTTTGACTGTCAATGACAGAACTTATTATACGTAATAGATGTATGTGAACCTTTGACCTGAAACATCATGCTGAAGATGCATTTGTGACGTCAAGTATTTCATTGGAGTATTTAGACCCAATTCACCCGTTGGTGGGATCGACCTCGAAATGCAACTTGATGGCCAAATGGTAGTCTTAGCTAATATCTAATGGGATTTGTTCTCTCATAAGTGAGTGAGAAAGTACCCTATGTGATTATAGATAAATAAAGATCAAAGTTTTTGGTCAAAGCAAAAAAAGACGATTGTGCTAGGCACTAAATCGATCTCAATGATCTCGTATTATTATAATTAATACATATGGTCAAGTCCAGTGAGTTTGACATAGCCATGACTCTCACTTGACTGGGGTACACGAACAAAGGGTTTATACTTACATGGTATTTACGATTGGAAGGTTACTGAATGATCCTATCATTCGTTTTCGTTTGGACTACGAAATGGGCATATGATTGGCTAGGTGTTACTCACTTCCTTTGGTTTCCTCTCATTGCTAAACGAAACGAACCTAAAGAGTCGTGCTAAAGGATTGACAAAGAAAAATGAAAAAGGAATTTCTATTTTTCTTCGAGGAATTTTTAATTTATTGGATAAATTAAATAATTAGTTATTCATTAGATGAAATAATTAATTATGAGAATAAGATTAATTATTAATTAATTTCCTAGGGAAATATATTAATGAATTAATTTATCTAATTAATTTGCTTATTTAATTAATTAGTTTATTTATTGGATATAATAAATTATTAATTGAACAAGAAATTAATTAAAGGAAAAAAAATCCCGGGCTTCTAGAAGGTGTCCAAGAGGACGCCTACTTGGCCATGTTAGACGTCCAAAAGGAGCTCAATTTTAGGGCTCTCTTGTTTTGACTTGTTCAATAAGTTATGAGGTATATAAGGACTCTTTGACTTAGAACAAGGTTAGAACTTTCATAACTCTCCTAGAAAGAAAGAAAGAAAGAAAATATTCCTCGCCTTCTCTAAAACCCTAGCCGTCGCCCTTAGAGAATTCAAGTGGGAAATTTTTCGTTTGTTGATCCGTGAGTGACAATTTAGAGACGACGTATTTTCGTTGTTTGGATCAAGCTCAAGTTTTGAAGATCAAAACAAAGGAATGAAGATTTGGAAGTTTCAAGTTTTTGAATTGGAGGAAGAAGAAAGATTCTCCTACAACTGCGTTCTAATGAGTAAGTATTATTTGTTAAGTTTATCGTGCAATTTGAATATGCAACAATTGAATTCAACTTTGGGTTTTAAAATAATTTTTTTTGAAATTCTTCCGCTGCGCTTAAGTTATTTTTTGCGAAACCCAACAATATTGTATGAGCATTATTATTAATTAATAAAAAACATTGAATTTGTTCTTATATATTTAATTATGGCATTTAATGTATCGAACAAATACGTCCTTAAGATCAAGGTGTACTCACCACTGTTTATTTGATAAGTAGGAACACTGGTGGAGTTAAGTGCTTGATCTTATAAAGACAGTTCGAGAGTTAAAGAACCGAAATTGGGCGTTTAGATTCAACTCGTATGATACTTGCTTTGACAAGGAAAGTGTTTAATCTCACACTGATTGGATATTGGGAGCTGGTGTCATGATTATGGTTAACGGAGTTAATATATTCGAACATGACTCGTTGTAATTCTATCACATGGGTTTTTACTCAGTGACAATCAATGATGAGGAATACCGTTATAATAATATGAGTAAACTTTAGATCTGAGGAGTCATTTACATTGTGCTCGTACCATTGAATGAGTTATTAGAGCAGTCACGCTCATTACCCGTTGGTGGGGTCGACCTCGAAGTACGATTCAATTGATGCATTCGACAATGGGAAATGGACTGCCAATAGGTGATTCACTGTCTCAAAAGTAAACGAGAAGTAACATGTACGTCATGGGTGTTGTGAAATTAAAGTCTTTGGCCAAAGCATTAATGAATGACTTATATTGGATATGAAGGGCAGTTTGGTAATTTCACATCAGTATGATTATAAAGTACAGTATCAAGTTGTATGAATTTGACGTTCCATGAATCTTACTTGATCTGGTTGCGTCAGTGAAGAGTTTATACTCATATAGTATTTATAACACAAAGGTTCGTGATGAAATATTCATCTTATACTTGATTTCGGTATAGATTCACGGGATGGCTTGATGATAACTATATCCTTGGAATCCTCCCAATGCCAATCAAGACGAGCCTAGAGAGTCGCACTATGTAAAGATAATATAATAAAGAAGTTTTACCGTTTGAAGGGTATTTTGATAATTTCACTTGGAGTGAAAATTATCAAAAGGGATATGTATTGATTATAATGAATATATTTAATTATTATAATTAAATTATTTTATTCAATCAATATTAATAGTATGGTATTATTAGTTTAGAATTAATAAAGTACTATTAATAAAAGAGATTAGCATTTAATTAATTATCAATTGGATTGGACTGGGAATATTAGTTAAATACTTAATACTGGGCTTGGAGTAAGAAAAAGCCCAATACACCTACCCCCTAGGGTATACACGGCCGCCCCCTCTTTTCCTTAGTGAAGGAGTAGTCTTTTATTTAAACACTAGGTGTTTAACTAAAATCATAACTCAAGTCAATTTTTCAACTTAGAGAGTGAAAAATAGTAACACGCAAAATCCTTTTCCTCCACATAAACCTTAAGGCGCCCAACCCAGTCTGAGGTAGAGGAGGTCGAGCTTCAAGAGTTGAAGTCGTCTTTCGCATGATAATCTAGAGGAAGGAACAATCTGTTACTTCTCAACAAAAGGCTAGGCTTTTGGATTTCATCGAAAAGGTAATTAGATTATCACCTTTCTTGATATCGATTTTGTACAGTGAAATTATCAAAAACATGAATTGAATCCGGGCTATGTGAATCGGAGAAAAAAAAATTTATCTGCTAGTTCGATTCACAATAGTGTATCAGAGCCAAATTCATGGTTTTTGATAATTTCTTCATGCCTACATGCGTTTATGTTATTTGATGAATATGATTGCATGATATGAATATTTATACATTAGACGAATATAAATATGAGTATTTATGTTTTTTCGTATTGTATGCGAAAACGTAAAAAGTGGGTGTTATGATTTAATTTTTGCATGTTTAAACTACTCGGTTTTTGATGAATAAATTATTCGATTGAAAAAGGCGAGTCGAGACCATGGTGGGCTCGCTAAAAAATAGCCGCCAGCACGTCAAAGCCGATGGTGGTAGCAGTCGTGCCACGTTGTACAGTGCGGCTTGACCGCACTGCACGACGCGGCATGGCCTCATCGTGCGACTCTGCCAGGCCCGGCTGGCCGCTCGTGGCACAACTCCGTGTGTGGCACGACACCCTGCGATTGGATCGCACGACGCCGTGTCGTGCATGTGACTGCTGGTGCCCGACGTGTAATTTTAATTTTTTGTCGGGCCGAGCTCGGACCTTGGAAAATTAATCCTACAAGTTTAAAATCAATTTTTTAAATTGGGTCTTGGCCCGTTTAATCCGTTAGATGTATTTAGAACCTAATGGATGATTTTAAAAATAAATTTGTGCTTAAGCCCTATTAGCATTTTTAAATTATTTTGTAGATTAATTTTAAAATTAAAAGCCCCATAAAACCTTTTTCAATTTTAAAAGTGGATTTTAATTGAGAATTAAAGTAGACTTAATTCTTATTACTTTATTTAAAATTAAATTTTAATTAAGATTAAATTAGATTTAATTTTAATAAGTTTGTTTAAAAAATTAGATTTTTCTAAGGCCAATAATTGGATCTGTTAACCACTTAAAATTAATCATCAAATTTAATCATTGGTATTTAAATTGGATTTAAATGACCAAATAAAACTTGTTGAGCTTGTTTTATTTCATGGATTAAATAGGGTTGACCCAAGTCAATTTGGAATCTGATTTAGATTAGAGTTTAATTTCATTTTTTAAATTATTTCACCCATAATTGGGCTCTATTTGATAAAGTCCACTTTAATTGGATTAAAGTAAAATATTTGGGCTTGACCCATTAACATTGAAGTTCAAAATAAATTGGATTTATTTTTGAATATTAATTAAATTGGATTTAATTAAATATTAAATAAGATTTAATAATAATCACAATGTGTTTAGTTTGATTATGTGCTCCTTTTATCATTATGTGATGGTGACACATCGTATGGGCTTAGGGTTGGTTTGTTTTTATTGTCTGGGTTGTATTGGGTCAGAGTTTGAGCCCCCAGTTTGTATCTTTATTATTATTTAGATCATCTTGCCATCCTCATATTATATATAACTACATTTCAAACAATACATTCATCACTCAACACTATTTTTCTTCAATAGTTATCCAATCAAATTATTCTTTCATTTCTCTTTCTTACTTTACTATTTTGTTAGGGATAATCACATATCGCACCACTGTGAAAATAAAAATTGTTGAAAGCTACTTATGTTAAAAAAATAGTCATCCGTGCACCTGGGTGTATGAATACCCTACAAGAAAATCCCCTCCCTTAGAAATTTACGGAGAGTGTCATACACATGCTTAGACCGAGAATGGGATAGTTTTTTGTGAGAAATATACATGTCAAATGACTATTTTATCCCTCTATTTTAAATAAAAAATAATTTAAAACTCCACTTGGGTAGGATATGCCATCTTAGGTAGGATATCTCAAAAGACCATTTTTCTTTTTTCTTTTCCTTTTCTCCTTCTTGGGCCCGGTTAGAGAGCCCATGAAGCGCACCTCTTATAAATTTCATTGGTAATCGAGGAGAGTTTATAGTTCTTTTACCACTAATTACTACTGAAATTGTTAGGTGTGATTTTTGCCAAAAGCATATTAATATTGCCACTTTGTAATTAGCAACTCAAAGTCGGGTTTCCCTTTCTTCTCCGCCCTTCTTCCCGTCAGCAAACCACCATTGTGCCTTCGTCCATTTCCGCCACTAGACCCAGCTTCCTTTCCTTCTTCCCCCTTCTTCCCGTCAGCAAACAACCCCTCGCTGTTGTCCAAATATGCCACCAGATTCTTCGTTTCCCCTCTCTTGAAGCCACCACCATCACCCCTCTTTTGAAGCCACCGCTTACACTAAACGGTGACAAGTGCCATCTGTCACCCAAACCTCCAATAGCACCTTACATTTTTACGATTATTAAAAGGATTGTTGCTTATGATTTTTCTTCATCCCATTTTGCTGGATATCAAATTGTGAGGAATGTCGACCACCACCCCCTCTCCGCACGCTGGAAGTTTGCTTACATAAACAAATCTCAGTCACCGCCTACACCACCAATGCCACCACCACGTCTCCTAGAACCCCAATCTGCCACCACCACGCCGCTTGGGTCTCTTTTCACATTTTGTCTTTGTAATTTTTTTATTTTTAATATTTTTCTAAAATTTTTGATATTTTGTATTTTTTTAGGAATTTCATATTTGTTTCTTTTTTGTAATTTTTGATTTATTTTTAATTTTACAAAAATTTTGTGATTATTTTATCAAATTTATGAAGTTTTTTTTTTCTGAATTTTTCAGATTTATTTTTTAATTTTTTGAATATTTCTGGATTTTCCCTTAGTTTCAAAAATTCTTATAATAATTTTTTGATGTCTTAATGATTTTTTTCAAATTTTTTATTATTTTGTTTTCATTTGTTTGATCCAACGGCTAAGAATAAATTATCCAAGGGCAGAGAGTAAATGAGAATAAAAATAACATTTATCAACAATATAGGTATAACAGTCATACCAGTTGCACTAACAGAAAAGGAGAGTGTGCAAACGATCATACCAGCTGCACTAACATAAGGGTATGTAAGGCTATTTTTCTTAACACAGAGCATATTCATTCAGATAAACAGTTTCACAGGGGTCGATATGCATTATACCCATATTAATCTCATAATAACTACCAGAAAGATTACATCAATCATTTTATACATTATATATATATATATATATATATATATATTTGGTTTCCCAAGGTGTCCTCAAACCCAAAGGCTTAAGATTAAGCCATCGAGGTACTGTCGAGAGTAATTGTGAAGACCTCTCCCGGGCAAGTTTTTTGCATCCACCGATTTTTTATATACATTAACCAATCATTTTTAATGTGACATATTTTCCTATTTTCAATTGTTTTTTAAAAATATAAACAAACACACTACACGTAATATCATTTTCACACAATCACCCATGATACACGCAAGGATTATTATTTCGTTTCGATGATATGTTTTGAGTTCTTAAATATAAGAAACTTATTGAAAACATTTGGAAACGTCATGAAAAACTTGAAAAATGCTACAAACAAGGTAGAAACCGTGAAAAAAGAAGTAAAGAAGTGTTGCTTTCTCTTTTCACTAACAAAAAATAATAGTTTGTGTAAAATGTTTATACATCTACATCAATTATCGATCAAATTACACTAATGAATAAAGTGGCAACTTTTGATTCTAGTTTAACATTCACAGAACAAATAATCGACGAAATCTTAGTAACTTAAATTGTGAAATAAAAATTTTTAAAAGTATTGTCGTGAAAAAAATAAAAAGTGGTAATGTTTGATTCAAGTTTAGTATTCACAGAGCATATAATTGATAAAATTTTAGTAACTTAAATTGTGAATTAAAATTTTTTTTAAAGTGTTTTCGTGAAAAAAATAAAATGTTAATATGGATGATACCATAGTTTCAAACTCATCTGCAAATTATATGAAAAAATTACTTTAATCGATAATACAATAATCTTTATCTTGAGTTGCATGATAAAAAGTCGCTCCTCAGTGAAATAAATATTTGTTTGATTGTTAGATTTATTACTCTTCATTTCTTCTTCTTCTTCTTTTTCTGTTTTTACCTTTTTCCCTAACATTGAGAGATTTGAAAGCTCTGTTATATTTGTGATAGAGCAAATCTTTTTGAAAATGAATTACCAAACTCTCAGGCTTTGTTTGTTTGTGTTCATTATACTTTTTTTATTTTCATTTTTATCTGAAAATGAAAATGCACACTTTACATTGTTTTTAACTGAAAATGTTCTCATTTTCATTCTTGTTTTTACATCCCTGAGAAATTTCAATCATTTATTTAAAATTACATTTCACATCACTTATCTCAAATTTTCTCTCTTATCCACCCATCACCATCCTCTCTCATCCACCCATCATCATCCTCTTTCTCTCTCCTCTCTCATCTATCCATCACCATCCTCTCTCTCCTCTCTCGTCAATATTCAACTTCAAATCCAATATTATTTATCTAATCGTTACTTTTCAATCATTTCACACATCACACTCACAATTTCAACCATTTTAAAAAATATAACCAAACGCACCTACTTTTTTTCACTTTTCTCACATGAAAATAAAAAAACACATTCTCTCATATATTTTAGAAAATGATGGTTAAAAATGTAATGAAAACACATCCAAACAAAGCCTCAATGTTTCCATGAAAATCTTTTTGAAACTCTCACTGTGTTGGCTATAGAGCAAATCTTTTTGGAAAAAACTTACCAAACTCTCAGGGTATGTTTGGTTATGTTTTCAACTTATGTTTGGTCCAAAATCTCCACCAAACAATGTGTGACTCACACAATATTTGATAAAAAATACACTACTTTTTTGGTCCAAAAAAACATAATAATTATTTTCCATCTTTCTACACCTACTTTGTACCTACACTCCTCTCTATGTGCTCTCTCTCTTCTCTATCAGACAAAAGCTTCATGTTTTGACTGCTACAGTAACTTTTGTTCCCTCTGAAAACAAAACCAAACATTACCTCACCAAAAAAACACACCAAAAAACCAACTCCCAAAATAAAACCAAACACAATCTCATCAAACACGCACGTGTCTCCATAAATTTCTCACCAATAATTCTCACCAAAATACCATCCCAAAACATAGCCTCAATGTTTCCACCATGGAAACCATAGAAACACTGAAAGTTTCCATGGAGACATTAAGAGTTTCCTAGAAAACAATGTAATTTCGAAACTAATTTCTTTTCTATAAGTTGAAAAAGGGAAACTTTTCGATGTTTTTGAGGAAAAGAAAAGAAACTTTGAACCATGGATACACATCCCCCCAAAACTTTTCGAAAATATGTACTCATAATGTCATTTTTTTGGTAAGAAAAAAGATTTAATAATCATAATATCAATTACCAAATTGAAGTACATATAACATAATGTTTGTAGCAGGGAATGAAGACGAAATTTCCAAGTGGAGACACAATCAATCACGCGTAATTTCCTTTCTTGAGTGAGAATCTTCCTTAACAACTCGGCGATTAGTTTTGGACAAATGCACGAGACTCGGCATTCCGATGTGTTTTCCTCGGGAGTCAACGCGATTTTGCCTCAGATATATGCCAGCCGGCTTCCCCCCTACGGCGCGATTTGGCCCATAATTGACCGCCCCTCACTTTCATTTGTTTTCATTAAATTTCAATAATAATGAAAACAACTTGCACTGAAGTTAGTATTGTTTCAAGGAAAAAGACCAGTCCACTTACGGCGTTAGTTACTTACCAGTCACGTTTTAACTATTTTTCTTTTAAACAAAACATTAATTATCGTAGTGAATTATCAACCTTATATGGTTAAAATGCCGCATGACAACCAAATACACTATTTATATAAGACGATTTATTAAAATACTATATGTATATAGATATATCCATTTTTGCAATTGTATATAGAAAAATCATAGAGTAACATATAAACAAGATTTTTTAATATAATTTAAAAGAATTTGAATACTATACATAAAAATAGATATTCATTACATTTTATTGACAAACATTTTAACGATAGAACAATGGTTTTTCATTTCTCAACATAAAATCAAATATTACAGCATCGATTACATTAATAAGCATATCCTTTTTCATCTATAGTCACACTGTGCCAAGAGACATTTGTTAGGGAAAATGAGTTGTTATTTCTCCTAATCCAAGTAAAAGAGCAATTTTGGAAAGATAGAGCTACAAACAAGTAATTTACAATTGCACTTTATAATTAAATATTTTTTGTGAATTTATTTTTGTTGTATAGATGCTTTTAGGGAGGATATTAATTAGTAACTTTTTAAAGAAAATTATATAGTTTCTGTATGCATTAACGAACAAGTACTCCATGATTGTACATTATAAATACTAGGGAAAATTACTGAAATATCCCTAAAATTAACTTTTGTATCCCAAAAATTCATAAAAATATTTTTCAATCCAAAAAACTCATTCCACCAACTTTTCATTCCAAAACACCAAAACTTAGTATTAATAAATTTATAAACTTAATCGCCCTTAGCCTTCTAAATTAAAAATTAATCAATTGTAATTTTATGTAGAAATTTATTTATTTAAAACTTTTATATTGATATTTGACACTAATTGATTTTAATCTTAAATTTTTAGATTTTTTAAATCTTTATGAAAAATTTAAAGATATATTTTTATATAATTACCATATTAAAGTTAAAATAAATTATATAAAAATGTTCAAAATATTTAATATTAAAAAATAAAATTCATATTATACGATTTATCAATTTAAAAGAAAAAAAATCTTATAAAAAAGATCAATTAATCAATTTTTATCTTAATAAATGAAGGATAATTTAATCCAAAATATTGTTAATCCTAACTTTTGGGTTTTTTGGAATGATCGTAAAATGAGTTTTTGAAATTGAAAAATATTTTCATAGATTTTTTGAATACAAAAATTTAATTTATTTTAGAGGGGTTTTAGTAATATTTTCTAAATACTATTGTGAAATTATGTTTTTTTTTTTTTTTTTTTGATCAGCAAATTATGTTTGTGTTGTATGGATGTATTTAAGGAGGATATTAGTTACGCTTATTTTGTAAGTGAATACACAATTCCAAAAAAAATATGCAACACAACGCGTCGTTAACTCGCCAACAGCCGTTAACAGTAACACACCCCCATTCATCATCACAATAAATATTCAACACAACGCGTCGTTAACTCGCCAACAGCCGTTAACAGTAACACACCCCATTCATCATCACGCGGCTTTACTTATCACACCCTATTTTGCTTCGATATTATGTTCTTAATTTTGGACATAACGTGTAAACTCTCTCTCTCTTTCTTCACAGCTCACACTTTCACATATACGTATATATAATGATTTATTTATATACACCCACTTACAATCAATAATCATTCCTATAACTCCAGACTTTTCTTCTTCTACTATTTCCATGGATCATCATCTCATTGAGGCTCCCGGGTCAACTCCGATGGCTTCACCTCGTACGCCGTCGTATTGGTGCTACCAGTGCACCAGAATCGTCACCATGTCCTCTCAACACCACGAATACTCCGTCTGTCCACACTGCCACGGCGGTTTCATACAGCTGGTGGACCCCACTGATTTCTCTCCGGCGCCTCCTCCGCCGCGGTTCGATTCCTCCCGCGGTGATCTCAGCCGCCGCCGCCGCCGCAACGGCTCCTCGTTCAACCCACTCATAGTCCTCCGCAGCCCGTCGGAGTCCGATTCTCCACCCGCCGCCGACCGGAGGAGCTACGAACTCTACTACGACGACGGATCTGGAACAGGTCTGCGTCCTCTACCTTCATCCATGTCGGAATCACTGCTCGGATCCGGATTCGAGCTGATGCTCGACCGCCTCTCGCAGATAGGGTTCAGCCTATGGTCCCCGCCGGAAAATCCACCGGCAAGCAAAAGCGCCGTCGCATCGCTACCGACAATACAAATACAATCCAGCCACGTGGACTCCGATTCGCACTGCGCCGTATGTACGGAGGCCTTTGCGCTTGGATCTGAAGCTCGCGAAATGCCCTGTAAGCACATATATCACTCAGATTGCATTTTTCCATGGCTCAATCTGCACAGCTCGTGCCCGGTCTGCCGGCATGAGCTGCCGAGCGATGACCTGGACGGGGTTAATCGACCGGAGGCGGCGGTGGGGCTGACGATATGGAGGTTGCCTGGTGGTGGTTTTGCGGTGGGGAGGTTTGTGGGCGGAGGTGGTGGCGAGATGCCGGCGGTTTATTCGGAAATGGATGGGAGCTTGAGTTTAAACGGCGGCGTTTCGGGGGCGATCGAGTGGGGGCCGTGGATCAGGCGGCGGAGGGGTGGTGTTGTGCGGCGGTTTTTTGGTAATTTGGGTTCGATTTTTAGGAGGGTTCGACCCGGTTCTAGTGATGGGGCTCCGGTTAGGAGGAGTTTGAGCGTGTCGGGTTCTTCGGGTTTGAGTAGGTTTGGGTTGAGGAGGAATAGGAGTAGAGTGGATCAATAGAATGGTCAAATTGGCCGGCCCTTTTGTTTAGTATTTAATTCTTTTTAGGGTTGAATTGAATTTTGTTAGCGTATTGTTAAATGTAAAGTCAGTCAGGCTTATTGATTTCCAATGTAAAGCAAGAATGAAATGCTTGGATTTCTTTTTTATTTTTAATTGATGGGTAATCTCTTTAATCAATTCAAGGGGAATATTTTGAAAGGAAAACTCTACTTGCGAGTAGAAGGTAGAAGTTGTTTAACAGCCACAGAACCAATACAGTGTCTCATTTGAGGCAGTCTGAACTTTAGGGTTACATCCCTCTCGCTGCATCCACGGTTGTGGCTGCGGCCTTCCTGTCATTTTCTTGAAGCTCGTCTTCCTCTCATTCCTTCTTTAACACCACCTCACCAGAGAAAGAGATATGTTCTCCACCAATGCTCCACCTCTTTTCACCAACCAGCTTCCATCTTACAAACATCCCTCCTATCTCAATGTCTCAACCATCATTTTGCTCCTTTTTACATCATTTGTGATCATTTTGCACTTTAATCATTGTTTGTCCCTTACCTTACGACACAAAATATATGCAATTAACTGTAATATGTGGGATCAATTGGATCAAAAATTATGTAAATAAAGGTATAAAATGCAATACCATAATGAACTTATCAAATGAGCAACACAAATATGATTTTCCATTAAATTTGCTATTTCAGTAATTGTAAAAATTAACAATCCGTTCTCCCTAATTATTTATAATTTATTGTCTTTATTAATTTTAAAACTTTCAATTCCCTTAACAATAATTTTTCCTCTTATAAAATACTACACCATTGTCAATATAAATAGTCCCTGTTCAAAAAAGAAAGAGAAAATATTAGCAAGAGTAATTCACCGTGATTTTCATTGTTTAGAGTAGAAGTTGATAAATCTAATCTACTTCTTTTAAAAAATAATATAAGAAGTGAGGGTGGGTACAACTAACCCCAATTATTAATTAGTGCATACCGGAATGATGTGCGCAATTTCCCGCTAGCTACCAAGTTATGTTGACCTCAAGTGAAGATAATAAACCAGCAAAATATCTCACCTAAGAAGATGTTGGATTTTGATTATACATTTAATATAAGATCCATCTACTTGTCCTCTTAATTAAGCCATAATAAGATTTTCTTGATCAGTAACAGAGTTAAATGGATTTCTTGCCCTCTTTGGCATGGCTGCTGCTGCTTCTGTTTATGATCAAAGTCATGTTTCCCATGCAGAGTGATGTTGATTGCGTAAGATCAATGAAAGAGTCATTGCAAGATCCCCTCGACAAACTAACGACATGGCAATTCAATGATATTCGTGCTGAGACTCAGTACGACAATTATATATGTTCATTTAACGGGGTTGAGTGCTGGAACAGTTCCGAAGGTAACAGGATCAAGGTAAACATCAAACTCAGATAAGGGGCTTATTGGTGAATTTTCTCAAGGCATAGCCAACTGTTCATCTTTATTTAGTTTCGACTTTTCCAATAATCATCTTTATGAATCCATCCCTTCACATATATCAAATACAATGGCATATGTTGCTAGTCTTGATCTTTCCTCCAACAATTTTTCAAGTCAAATTCCGGCTGGAATTGCAAATTGTTCATATCTCAATGTTTTGAAACTGAATTAACAACCTTCTCACAGGCCGGATTCCTCAACAACTCGTAACACTCGTTCGTATGACGACTTTTACAGTTGCTAATAATCTTTTGTCTGGTCCTGTGCCGGCCTTTGCCTTTTCAATGTTTCCTCGTGATATTTATGCAAATAACGGAGGGCTCTGTGGTTATCCTTTAGACCCTTGTGAATCAGGAGGGAGAGATCCATTTGTAAGTGGGCTAATTGCTGGTTGGGCGGTCTTTTGTGCTTTGTTTTTTGTTGTTGGATGGTTTTGTAATCAAATTCATTCGGATGACCACTCCAAGACTTCCATCGCTTCCTTCGAGCAATAGAAATGACAATAAATTGCTAATACAATTTTCTTTTATTTAATTACATTCTTAATTCAATTATGCTTCAAGAAAAAGTCGGGTTATAGGTAATAGGGATAATTACACTCACGTCCCCCTCAATAATGGGGTAATTACACAAACCTCTCCTAACTAATTAATAATTAACAAAACCTCCCATCGACCCATTTTCGGGCAGATTTGCCTCCCCGAAAAGGTCAAATAACCTTTTTGCCCCTCCATTTTTTAGAATGAAAAAATAAAAAATTATAAAAGTTACATGAACATTTTATTTTTACCCCAAAATCAAATGTTCATGTAAAATTTTTACTAAAGTTTTAACTTGTGTTAGTTTTTGTCTATTTGTATGGTTACACGGAAGTTATTTATAATCTTCGTATCAAAATAATTTTTTGTCAGGATATTTTTTTCTTAAAAATTATTAATTGTTGCCTATTAATTCATGTTTTTCAAGAATGTATAAACCCGATTTTTGAATTCACCATGTCACTTTCAGCGCCAATTTACATTATAAAACGTAGTTTGTTTGCGTATGAGATGATAAATTACATCTATGACTTTACATGTTTATAATAATTGGCATGCGATTGAAAATTCGGCAAAACATTTACACGAATATTGATTTTGGAGCAAAGTGCTACACATTTAAATTTTCTAGGGGCATAGTATCTTTTTTTAGTTTTGAGGGGGTTTAGTGCTAAAAGGTTAATTTTACAGGGGGTGAAGTGCATTTTGCCCTTTATTTAATTATATTTTTATTTCAACTAGTAAAGGACATGTGCGTTGCACGTGGTTCATACGAATTTAATAAAATAATTACAAAATTTAAATACTTGAATGAATAAAATTGAAATTTTCGAAGAACACTTCATAAATAAATTTAGTGTCTATATAATTATTAAAGTTGAAATGAGAAGTAGCATAAAATATAAATAAAAGTATGTTTAATCTTATTTGAATATTTCATTAGTCATTCTCTTGTTTGATCTTGATGTACGTTGCAAACTTTCTTTTCACTTGACTTTATGGATTTCTTTTAGGAAAATTTCAATTTTTGTCCTCAGTTATACGCCGAATCCGATTTTGGTCCCTCAGTTACATCGCTCATCGAATTTAGTCCCTAAACTACCTCATTTTCATCAAATGTGGTCCCTCTATCTAAATTTCAGTCAAATTAGTAACTGCTGGGGTTAATTGAAATGTCAAAAATTACACTTTGCACCCTAAAAGCACAAATTTTGATAATTTTCATCCCAAAAAAGAATGATTAATAAATTTCACCATTTTATCATAATTTTTCAAATTGAAGATAGAATTAACACACTACAAAAATTATGACATTAATGACAAAATGCCAAGTGACAATATAAAAGTTGTCACTAATTATAAATTTTTAGTGACAAGAATTTATGTTTTGTCACAACAATAGATTTTAATGACAAGATTTGTGTAGAAGTTATTACTCTTGATAATTGGTGACAAGAAAATTGTTGTCACTATTGACAATTAGTGACATACTTTTTGTGACAACTTAGTGATAACAATCAAAGTTGTCACTCTATTTGTGTTGTCACTATACATATGTCACTAATTGTCAATAGTGATAACTTCAAAAAAAACTCTTGTCACTATAAATCTTTATTCTGACAAACCAAAAATTATTGTCACTCATTATGTATATATAATAACAATTTTAATATTGCCACTTGAAATTTTGCCATTAGTATTACATTTTTTTGTAGTGACAATTCACCATTACTCTGTGATGTTTTTTGTCTCTTTTTAATAGTAATTTTGATCATATACACTTCCCAAACCCATTTTGACACTGTAAATAGACTCTAGAAACTAAACAACAACAATATGAAGAATCATCAAAGATAAAATAAATAAAAAAAAATGAAAAAAGTAGAGAGGACTAAGAGAATATATATAGATCCAAAATACGATTTCAGAGATTGAGAGAGAGAGAGAGTGGAGGCAAATATGGTGGAAGTGTAACGAATGCAAATTGGTACAACAACAAGAAGAGATGACTCTGATACCTACCAATAATGAGATACAGTTTGCTCATTAGCACCAATGTTATGAAAACCGGACTGGACCGGCCGGTTAAAACTGGAACTGGCCATTAAACCCGTCTGGTTATGCAAAAAATTCGTTCAGGGCTGAAAACCGGTCAGAACCGGTCAAAACCAATTAAACCAGGCGGTTTTGAAAATAAATGAAATTCAACCTTTTAAAATCTAAAAATCTGATATTGACCCCTTTAAAATCTAAAAATCTGAAATTGACCCCCCTCAAATAAAGGAAATACATATTTTTTTTCTTCATATTTTCACATATATATATATACGAAATACATATTTTTTTTCTTCTTCATATTTTCATATTTTATATATTTAATAGTATATTAATTATTATTTATTGCATAATTATGACGTCACTGGTTCGACCCCGGTTGACTTGACGGTTGAAGCGGTGACCCGTGACCCGGTCACTTTTCCGATTCGCTGTCCGATCCGATTTCAGAACACTGATTAGCACAGGATATCTATATCTATATATCCGTACTAATAATGCGTATTATGTTTTATGTTGAAAATAAGAGTTTAAGGTCCTAATTGTCTTACATTTGAGCATCGGGGTGAGGCTATATTGTTTTTGCGAAAAGGGAAAAAGAAGTCGACCGCAACTTTCAACTATTTTAATCCCTATGAAATTCCAGATCTAAATGTTTAGTTTGTTAAGTTTTAATTGAAAATCAATTTAAGTAATGAAGATGGTTGACATATATTGCAATATGGCGCTGGAGAAGTTGCTAATTGCCAGGAATTCTACGCCATTGCCTTCATCATCATTCTTCGTGGTTCACCAGCTCGGATATGGTAAATTTTTTTGACTCAAAATGCATCTATTCTTAGTTAACTGATTGTCACAGACTTAGCCTCAATACTAAAGTCTCGTGCGGCACTTAGCTTCGACCCGCCTCTTGCGTGACTCGTGCTAAGTCAGCCTCGCCCACTCGTGCTCGTGTGCTAAAGGGAATGTGGCAAAGATCTCAAGAAAGCTTAGAGAAAACTTATATGCTTGTATTGCTCACAACTTCTTGGATGATTACAAATGAAATGGCTACCACCTATTTATAGTGATCCACCTCCTCAATGGACGGTTGAGATCATCTTGATCCTACGGCTAATATTGTGCATCTAGATAATTCTTCTAGATATTTTACAAGACTAATCTAGAGAATTTTACCAACTAACACTCCTACACAATTCTAGAGAATTCCTACCATTCTCTACACATCTAGATACATTCTAGATTATTCTATCCTCAACTATATATACAAGGTTGTGTAACTCCATGGACTTTTTGGAGCCTCATTTGGTGGGAGGAGTTCTTGAAAACTCCCGGGGCGTGACATGATGCACCATAAAAAATGGAAAAATTACTAAAACCCCCTAAAATAAGTTCTAGTATCCAAAAAATCATGAAAATATTTTTCAAACCAAAAAACCCATTACAAAAAATTGTCATCCAGAAACTCCAACATTTTTATGTTAATAAATTTATGGAGTTAATTGCCCTTAACCTATTAAATTAAAATTTAATCAATTGTAGTTTCGTGTAGAAATTTATTTATTTAGAACTTTTATATTGATATTCGTACTAATTATTATTTTAATCTTAAGTTTACTGATCTTTTTAATCTTTTTACAAAATTTTAAAAAATATATTTTTTAGATTACCATATTAAAATCAAAATTAAATTATATAACAATATTTAAAATATTTAATATTGAAAAATAAAATCCGTATTATACGATTTATCAATTTAATAAATTTAAAATAAAACAATTTCGATAGGAAAAAGACCATTGATCAATTCTTCACTTAATAAATGAAGGGTAATTTAGTCCAAAAAGTTGTTAATCCTAAATCATGGGTTTTTTGGAATGAAAAATTTGTAGAATGGGTTTTTGAGATTGAAAAATATTTTGATGGGTTAATTCGGTGCAATAATTTATTTTAGGGGGGTTTTAGTATTTTCGCTTATAAAATATTATATGAGGTAATTACATTAGGTATCCCTGAGGTATTGTCTAATTACAAAAAAATATCCCCCAATTCAATAAATTACATCTAACATCTCCTAATTTCATTTTGTCCAACAACATGCACATTTTGTTAGGATTCCTGTACAACACCCTTAAAAAAGTTTGTAAACTTTCGAAAATACCCTATTTTGGTGTTATTTGTAATGTTTTGTAAAGTATAGATGTGTAAATGTAAGTTTTTTAATTTACAAAATATTTTTAAATAAGGTCAATGGATTCGAACCCATGACCTCAAATGTGGTTATGAGAGCCTTAACCACTTGAACAACCATAGTTTTTATTATAAATTGCAGTGAAAAATTTATAAACATTTAGAGTCCTGAGCCAAATGCAGGCTGGTCCCAGGTCGGGCCACTAATGGGCTTGGGCCTAGCCCGGCCCGGGCCTGCTTTAACCAGACTTTCTGGGCTAGTCTCATTTTGTGGGCTGGGTCGGGGCCGGGCCGGGCCAAACTGTGATCCGGGCCTGCTTGGTTAGAGGTGAAAGGGGCACAAAAGTCATTTACATTTTAGTTTTTTAAATTCTTTTTGTGTTTTTTTCTTTTTAAATCATTTTGTTAGGGGCGTTTAACTCAATTTGGTAATTTGGTAATTTGGGTTTGATTTTTAGGAGGCTTCGACCCAGTTCAAGTGATGGGGCTCCAATTAGAAGGAGTATGAGTGTTTCGGGTTCGGTTTATTCGGTTTTGAGTAGGTTTGTGTTGAGGAGGAATAATAGGAGTAGAGTGGATCTAATAGAATGGTCAAATTGGCCTTTTGTTTAGTAATTAATTCTTTTTAGGGTTGACTTGGATTTTGTTAGTGTATATTAAAGTCAGTCAGGCTTATTGATTTTCAATATAAATTCTTGGATTTTTTTTTATTTGATGGGTAATCTCTTTATTTGTTTGTTTCCTCGCAAAAATCTCTTTGTATTGTTGTTGAACGGCCACGGTACAATTAGGTATTAACATAGTGCATTTTAGGATGATTGCCCTAGATTTCCTTTTTTGTGCTGAACTTAAAACTTACTAATATAGAGCAATTAAGCCCATTTTAATAAAAACCAGATGCTCAAAGGAGACAAGCCTGCGGTGATTCAAACGATATCTACACATGAGATGAATTGTTTCAAGTTTCTGAATTTTCCTTTTAACGGAAATTGAACCAACCGTGGTAAATCTTTTGTGGCACAAGAAGTAATTGAAGAAGAAGATACAATGAGTTCGAGGTCCAAATGTATAAGAGAAAGAACAAACATATTAACACGAGACATGGTTATAGAGAGATTTAATTTTGGAATGTGTCATTGATATAACATTTATGATATCACAAAGAAATTTAGCGACCGAATGTCTCAAGAGAATTGATAAAGAGAAACGGTAATGGAATGGATCTAAAACCATTTCTACAAGTTAACAGTAGTAGGCCCTACTTTTTCTGAATACTACAATTAGTTAACAGATTAAAGGGTAACAACAAGCTACTGATAAGTGATTAAAGTGACTACAAATAAAATTTAACATTTTTAAGAATTGTATATAAAGAGAATTAGTTGAAACTCTTAATGAAGTAAGAAATTCGATATCTCTTGTTGCATGGAAAAACTTCACCTAAGTGGAGACAAAGGCTGGTACCGCTCTTAGTAAAAGTTGGAATAATTTTTAGGGAAAAGTGCTAAAAATCCTCTAAAATAAATTTTTGTATAAAAAAACCCATGAAAATATTTTTCAATCTCAAAATCTCAGTCTTCAAACTTTTTATTCAAAATAGCCCAAAAGGTAAGATTAAGAACTCTTTTGACTAAACTACACTTCATTTATTAAGTTAAGAATTGATCAATTGATCTTTTTTATCAAATTTTTATTGGTTTAAAATTTTCAAATTGATAATTTGAATAATTCATTTTTTTATTTTTAATATTAAACATTTTAAATATTTTTATATAATTTATTTTTTATTTTACTAAAAATATTTTTAAATTTTTTTAAGAAGATTAAAAATATAAAAATTTAAATTTAAAATTATATTTAGTCAATTATCAATATAAAATTTTTAGATAAATAAATCCCTTTATAAAAGTACAATTGGTTAAATTTTAGTCTAGAAGGCTAGGGGTAATTAACTCCATAAATTTTTTAACCTAAATCTAGGCTTTTCGGAATGAAAAGTTGGTGGAATAGGTTTTTGAGATTGAAAAATATTTTCATGGGTTTTTTGAATATAAAAATTTATTTTAGGCGGTTTTTAGTAATTTTTCCTAATTTTTATAAGCGGGACTTCCCGATCCTAGGATAAAGCACAAGGCCGTGTATGTGTTTAAATTTTTATGTGATCTTTTGAAGGGTGTTGGGTTCGTGTGTAATATTTCGTGTGATGACATATGAAATTCCAGTTTAAAGCTTTAACTATTATTGATTTCGTCCATACTCTGAAATTTTAACACTAATAGAAAATTTAATTCAAATTACACTTTCTGGTATGATTTGAATATTGAGTAAACAAGCAATCTATGCAATTTAAGTTGAGGATTGCTCGATAGCTTGCATATACAATGTATTCTTTGTCCACATCAAAAACTTGATGAAATTTTAGACAATGTCAAAAAGTACTCTAATTAAAGTTTAAAAGTAGAATTTAATGGGAGTACTTCAGATAGAAAGTCTCTCTCTCTCTCTCTTTTATATATATGTATATACATATATATATAATATATAATTTGACTGACACTTGGGAACATGACACATCATCTTTATTTAATTGTTTTTGGATTTATTTTAATTTTGTGCATATATCATATTTATTAAAGAGTTGCAACGTTTAAAGAATAATTTTTTTACAAAGTGTCTTTTTCATAATCAATTTGCTAGAGTTATTTTCCTGAATAGGCACAGCTTTATTGATAAGAAGAGACATATTCAAATTGGTGTACCCTTCAGAAATAAACTACAATCTCTTGTCCGATAAAGCGTTTTATTGTCTATATAGACACATTCTGTGCCAACCTTTTTTTTAACATGAAATTTCTCATTATTTCTTTCACTTTCATAAAAGTACAATCTTTGAGTTGTTCTTGGAAGTAGATTTTCAAAATTGTTATTTGCTAAGTATTAGGTGGTTTCTTCTTATCCCATAAACGAATTCGCATTTAGCCCCAATGGCAAATGTGCAGTGGATGTTCGAAAATATCAGTAAAAAGTGAAATCATCCTTCAAATAATTACTATATCAATGTTAATATAATTAATCCCTGTTCAAGATATTAAAAATATAATTAGCAATAGAGTTGAATGACTTGACTTGAGATCAGTATGGCTTGGTAGCTAGAGGGAAATTGCGGACATCTTTCCTGTATGCACTAGTCAATAATTTGGGTTGATTTCCATTGTTCAGAGTAGAACTTGATAATTACCCTGATTTAGAAGTGAGGGTCACGGCTCAACGATGGTGGTGGCGCCGGAGACGGTGAGCGGTGATAGGAGAGTTGGAGTATGTAAAATAGAGGAGCCGACATGATGAATAGACAAAAGTGCACCATTACCAACTAAAATCTTGTTCGTACCAGTATATGGAGTAAGGTTAGAGAGTTTACCATCATCCGGAGTCATATGAGCAGAGGCACCACTGTCAGGATACCAGACTATGTCAGAGGTGTCAGCAACGGACAAAGCTGAAAAGGACTTGGGAAGATCCTCAGAAACATATGCATGATTAAAATGCTGGGGACAAGAGACACAGGTATGACCCGGAATACCACATAACTGACATGTCTGACTAGGAGTCGGAAGTAAACCAGGACGCGGAGAGTGCTGAAATCCAGGAGGCCCAGAGGGCCTAGTAAACCGAGAATGTCCAGAGTGCTGACGAGGGAGCTGCTGAGAGGAGTGCGGCCAAGTCTGAGACCAGGAGGAGGAACCGTAACCATGTCGACCCTTCCCACGTCCAGAACCATAACCGCGACCACGTGAGCCACCACGACCTTTACTACCAGAATGGGTGGAGTGCACGGAATGAGAGTGGGCTACAAAGGCAGGAGAGGTAGAGGAAAGAGATTCAGTTTGGCGAAGGCGTTGCTCAAATTGAAGGAGTTGGGCCCGGAGATCATCGAATGTAAGGAGAGAGGGATACAAAGAGACAGACATGACAAAAACTTCATACTCAGAAGGGAGTCCATTGAGCGCTTGAAGAACGAGATCACGAGGAGAGATAGGATGATTTACGGCAGCAAGATGATCAGAAATATTTTTCAATTTGCGGAGATAAGCGTCACAAGAAAGATCTCCCTTTTTGATAGTGGAGAACGCACTTTTATACTCTAATTCTTTGGAAATAGATTGTTGAACAAAACGACGCTCAAGAGTGATCCAGACATCACGCGATGTAGTGAGCGTATAGACAGTTTGTAAAATGTCTTGAGTGAATGTAGCATACATCCAAGATTTTATGTTACGATCGGTGCGAAACCAGGAGGTGTATGTGGGGTTACTAATGAGGTGACCCGATGAATGCTGAATATGAGAAGAAGGACAGGGTAAAGAACCATCAATGTAGCCCAAAAGATCATGACTCCCAAGTAACGTTTCAAATTGATATTTCCATAGGAGATAATTTTCAGAATTTAACTTTGTGGTCATTAGTTGAGGATTTGGAAGAGTAGACGAGGGGTGTGAGGAGGAGACCACATGAGGTGAAAGCGTAGAGGGAGAGACGGGAGAAGGGGTGGACTGATTTTGGGCAATTAGGGATATTTGGGGGCTGTTTTGAAAGTAGGGATTACTAGAAGGGGAATTTTGAAAAGTAGGTAAGATTTGTGGGTTATGTGATAAACAAGAAGGAATCTGGGGGCGGTTTTGCAAGAGAGGGAAAAGTGGGGGGTTATTGTGAAAACTAGAATTATCACTTAAATAGGCAACCGGGCTTGCTGCCATTGTAGATCTGCCGCTGAGAGAGGGATGCACACCGGCTGCAGCGACTGGGAGTGCGACAGTGGCGGCGGCTGGGAGAGCGACGTCGGCGGTGGCTGGAAGAGCGACGGCGGCGGCGGGAAGTGGGGCGACGGCTGTGTACGTGAGAGGTTGGAGCGTGGCAGAGGCGAGATCGAAACATGGTGGTGGTGGGTTATGTGAGGTGAGTTGTGACGAGGAGGAGGAAAGGAGAGAAGCGCCGGCAAAAGGAGGATGGGTGGCGGCGGCGTTGACGCCAGGAGTGGTGGCCGAGAGGAGGGTGGCGATATCTTTCGGATGGAAGCCAAGTGACAAAAAATTTTGAACGAGAGAGAGAGCCGTCGGAAGTGACGGGTCGGAAGCCAAGTTCGCCGGCAATGGGATTGGACCGGGATGAGGTAGCGTCGATGGGAAGGAGGTTGACATCAGATTTGTGGAGGAAGATGAAGGGGAAGCAGAAGCGAGGTTGGAGAAAGAAGAGAAATTAGGAGGGAGAGGAGAAAAGACCATTGTGGTAGCGGCGGCGGTGGTGGCGCCGCCCAGAGAAGAGAAGATAGTGTCAGATGTATTTGCCGTGAGGGGGGTGGGTGAAGTCACAGGATCGATGTCCTTCTCTGATGCCATGATAGAATGATAGAAAGTTGTAGAGGAATAATCTGTTTGAATGTGTTTCTTGTATATTAATTGTATGAAACAATACATATATATACAGCTAAGTTAGACAAGAGCTAGTGGAATACATTGCATTGACACACTAGCTCTTATAGTGGAAGACAACAAGTCATGACACTAATATACACTAACAACGGAAATCTCCATTATTAAGCATTTGGAAGAAATGCCATGAAAGCTAGTTTTATTGGCGAAATTGAGGTCCCAAGATATTAGAAGTCTTGAGTTCTTTTTTCAACAACAAAGTGTGAAACTTTTTCTACTTTCATACTAGTTGTTAACTGATTGTAATAGTTGACGGTTGATTGTTAGTTGTTGGTATTTGATACTAATGACATGTATCATGTAACTGAAACTTTCAAAAAAGAAAAAGTAAGGGTCACGGCTGGGAAGTCAAGTCAAGTTATAGGGCTAAATACAAAATGCTCCTCTAAACTATCCCTAATGTCGCATATACCTCTTAAACTTTAAAAGGTATCAAAATGGTCCCTCATAGAAATTCATGAGTTATCCAAATGCTCCCATCCAAACACAACCTTACAATATTAAGCACTATATTAACTTAACCGATAATTCCTTCTTTTTCTTAATGAATTTATCAAATTTAAGCCTTCAAAATTAACAAATCATTTGAATCTTGCAACCTGTTAATTAACAAATTATGAAGAATTATTATAATTATTTAAATATTTTTTAATTAAATCTTATCAACCAACAAATCATTTAAATCTTGTAATCTATAAATTTATAACTTATAAATAAACAAAGTCTTTTAATTTACATTAATAAAATTAACAAATTATCAATTAAAAAATTGTAGATTTAAACTACTAAGATTTGTGTTATCTAATTGTATCATATTCAGTTATAAGTTATTTAATTGTATCAACCAACAAATGCTATTTAAATCTATTTGTATTTTCTTACAAATCTTATAAGTTCAATAAAAAAAGAATTAACAAAGTTTATTTGATGCTTAAATATTGTAAGGTTGTGTTTGAGTTGAAGTATTTGGAATTGCTTAAGAATTACCACGAGGGACTATTTTGGTATCTTTTAAAGTTTAGGGGGTATATGCGACAGTAAGAATAGTTCAAGGGGGCATTTTGTATTTATCCCCAAATTATATCGACCTCAAGTCAAGTCAATAAACCAGCAAATAGCTAAGCTAAGAAGATGTTGGATTTTGATCTTACATTTAAAAGAAGATCCATCCATCTACTTGTCCTCTTAATTAAGCATAATAATATTTTGTTGTCGAGTAACAGAGTTTAATGGATTTCTTGTCCTCTTTGGCATGGTTGTTGCTGCTTCTTTTAATCATATTCATGTTTCCCATAAGTGAGAGTATGCAGAGTGAAGTTGGTTACGTAAGATCAATAAAAGAGTCGTTCCAAGATCCGCTCGACAAACTATCAACATGGCAATTCAATGATATTGAGAATCCGTACGATACTTATATATGTTCATTTAACGGGGTTGAGTGCTGGAACAGTTCCGAAGGTAACAGGATCAAGGTAAACATCAAACTCAGATAAGGGGCTTATTGGTGAATTTTCTCAAGGCATAGCCAACTGTTCATCTTTATTTAGTTTCGACTTTTCCAATAATCATCTTTATGAATCCATCCCTTCACATATATCAAATACAATGGCATATGTTGCTAGTCTTGATCTTTCCTCCAACAATTTTTCAAGTCAAATTCCGGCTGGAATTGCAAATTGTTCATATCTCAATGTTTTGAAACTGAATTAACAACCTTCTCACAGGCCGGATTCCTCAACAACTCGTAACACTCGTTCGTATGACGACTTTTACAGTTGCTAATAATCTTTTGTCTGGTCCTGTGCCGGCCTTTGCCTTTTCAATGTTTCCTCGTGATATTTATGCAAATAACGGAGGGCTCTGTGGTTATCCTTTAGACCCTTGTGAATCAGGAGGGAGAGATCCATTTGTAAGTTGGTTAATTGCTGGTTGGGCGGTCTTTTGTGCTTTGTTTTTGTTGTTGGATGGTTAATTTCCCTTGACAAGTTTGTAATCAAATTCATTCGGATGACCACTCCAAGACTTCGATCGCTTCCTTCGAGCAATAGAAATGACAATAAATTGCTAATACAATTTTCTTTTATTTAATTACATTCTTAATTCAATTATGCTTCAAGAAAAAGTCGGGTTATAGGTAATAGGGACAATTACACTCACGCCCCCTCAATAATGGGGTAATTACACAAACCTCTCCTAACTAATTAATAATTAACAAAACCTCCCATCGACCCATTTTCGTGCAGATTTGCCTCCCCGAAAAGGTCAAATAACCTTTTTGCCCCTCCATTTTTTAGAATGAAAAAATAAAAAATTATAAAATGGGTACATTAGCAAGGTCTGTGTCAAGAAAATTATAAAATGGACATTCATGGTAAAAAGCTTTGATTACCGGCCCATGTGCAAGGCACATGCCATCTGCCGTTAAAAATTGACGGATGAGACCAACATTGAGATTTTTTGTAAGTTATAGGACTCAATGTGATATTTTTGTAACGAGTGGGACCAAAATTGAATTCGGACAAAGTTATGGGATGTAAAGTGCAATTTTCCCCAATTTTCTCTTATTTATTACATTCTTGTTTCAGTTACGTTTCAAGGAAAGTGGGGTTATAGGTGACAATATGTTTTAGAAAATAATAAAATTTTATATGGAAATATAGATAATGAAAATTAGTAGTCATGCATGAGCACATTGGTAAAACGTTTATTGCATCTAACTTTAATGAAGTTTAAAATCAATATCATCTTTAATCTCCACTTTTTGTTTTTATTGCTTAATAGAGTACACTATAAAATTACAGCAACAGTCATTCATTTTATATGCAATATAATATCAACGAAATTATATTATTGATTAGTTCCACAAAAAGGAAATGTAAGTCCCAGTTGGATGGAACCTCATTTCTCAGTTTCCAAATTTTCATAGATTTTTTTTTATAAAAAATGCACTTATTTGAAATCTCTTAAAAATGTTCCCAATAAATGCTACATTAAATATTCCCCAAAAAAATCTAAAATTCCCTTGGAAAATGGATTTAATTGTAATTCTCTCAAATTATTCTCAAGAAAATCATTTTTCTAACTATTCATGATTTGACAGTATACTCAATGATTAAAAGGCTTTTAACCGACAATAGATTGACATTTGCAATTAAATAAGTACAAATCTTGATTCGAAATGTCGCAATGTGCGATATAAGATCCATTTTGCATATTTTTTAATGCCTTAATCGATGAATTTAACTAAAATATGTCTAGATGTTTTTATAAAATAAAAATTCATCCACACAAAAAAGCATCTTTTCTTACAAGAAAAAAATATATCACATCATACCTATTCATTATACTCTTTTCTATAAAAAAAAACTCATCCAAAAGCAATTCACCATTATATCTACTCCTTAAATATAAAATCTCTTACTTTTTTCTAAGGAAAATAAAAAATTAAAAATAGCTTCCCATCCCATCGGGCTTAAGCTCCATGTTTGTTCCCAACATTAGGGACAATCTGATATGATGTAGGACAAGATGCCTCTGAATTTCGAGATTTTTCTAAAATGTCTTGAAATTATAACTTTTGATTCATACCATATCTAGTTATCGATAATTGTGTTGGACACTTTCGAGATTTTTCTGAAATGTCTTGAAATTATAGGCCTTGTTTGTTTATGTTTTCAAATTTCATTTTCAATATCATGGATCACAAAATTCTAAAAATCCATAACACAAACCATTTTCATCTAAATTCTACCTTTTTCAACTTAACTTTTTCAATCCCCCATATAACTACCTATCACTCACTATATCAATCATTTCACACATTTATCAATCAACATCATTTCCTCCAATCATTACTTTTTTATTCAATCTTCCACTTTTACTATATATTAATAATAAATTTTAAATTTCAAATTTCAAAATATATTAATATTAAATTAACTTTATATATCTATCTATCTTATTCTATTATTTATTTATTCACATAATCATTACACAAATAACTAACTCAATTATTTAACTCATCATACATCAATCAATTATTATTGATTTGACACATTTTACAAATCTCAACCACTATTTAAAAACATAAATAAACACAACACACATCACATCAATTTTCACACAAATCTATGTAGTACGCATTTCTCGAAAATTTTTCAAAATTTTATCTCAAAAACATAAACAACCATAGCCATAACTTTTGATTCACACCATATCTAGTTATCGATAATTGTGTTGGACAGTTGGAGTCGTAGTTAAATCATTTTAGTCACTTTTAGTCCACTTTTAAGTTTTTTCTTTACTTTTGGACGAATATTACAATTATTTATTATAGTTGAATCTTAATCCTATTGGATACAGGTTAGGCAAGCCATATTTGATTTATGTTAAGTTAGAAAAGGGACTTTTAAAAAAAATAATACTCTTTTAAATAAAATATATATAAATAATACACAAATAAAACGAGATCCGGAAATGGCACACTACGCCATTAGTAATGGCGGAGCCTGACAAATTTTGTCAGCTCGGTCAGGATTCGCCATTAGTAATGGCGGATCCTGACAATTTTTTTGTGTGTGTGAGGATCCGCCATTAGTAATGGCGGATCCTCACTCATATTAAAAAAAAAATAAAATTCCTCTGCCGAAAGTCTCTTTTTCCTCTCTCTCTCTCTCTCTCTCTCTCTCTCTCTCTCTCTTTCCTCTCTTCTCTCTCTCTTTCCTCTCTTTTTCTTTTCTCTTCTTTTCCCCTCTTCTCTCTTCTTCTTCCTCACGACCAAAAAAACCCACACACTCTTACTGCATTCTTCTTCATCAACTCTCATCCCATCTCCTCCCTCACCTACTGATCTCTCCTTCTTTTTCTAATTAAAGGTAAATATCTATTTTAATTTAATTTATAGTTTTATGCTTATAATTTTTTAGATATAATTTTTTAGTTTGTAGTTGAGAATTTGTGATTGTTATTTAATTTAGTAATTATCTCTAAAGTTATGATTTAGTAATTTAGTATTTTCGAATTTTTTAGATATAATTGAGTAATTTAGGGTTTAGGGGAGAAGTTAGGATTTTAGGGATTATTGGTTAATTGTAGTATAGAATGTCCAATTTTAGGCTTTATGTTTCAATTATAGGGTTTATGTTTCAATTTTAGGGTAGAATTTCGGATTTTATGGTAGAATTTTAAATTTGAAGGTATTATTTTCGCATTTTTGTAGAAGAATTTAGGTATTTTAGAAATTTTTGTAAATATTATATATAAACATTTTTAGGTATTTAAACTGTTGTTATGTGTATACAATATAAATTAGTATTTAGTGTTAATTTTTGAACCTACATATATATGTAGACATTATATGTTTAGGTATTTAGGTATGTAAAAATACTAAAAATTGGATTAATATCTAAACATTATAATTAGATATTTAGTTTTAATGATTGAACTTTGATATAATTTTAGACAAATTTGTAAGTATTGCTTCAATTTTTTGGTATAACATTTAGCTAACAGGCTAAATTTTTATGTTTAATTTGTTAAGTGTTGATTAATTTAGTCAAATTTTAGTGTTGATTATTGAACTTTGATACGATATAATTTAGGTATAAATTTGAGTTTTTAGTGTTTAGAATAATGGATAATAATCTAATTAATGCATTATATTCTAATTGTACTTGCTATACTTTATAAATGCAGGATGGCTAATTTATACGATCGTGATGTATATGGGCCTGTAGATCCTAGTGTGTTGACGGATCAGACAAGCCACAGGTCCGAGTTAGTATTTTTAGGGGGTGATACAACAATGCGAACCAGACGAGCAGATGGTCATTATTTTAAAATGGTAAAATCCGCTGATTTTATTGCACCACATCGTCGAGTATTGCAAAAACTCCATCAAATGGGGTTTTATCGCTTTTATTTGTTAACCATGTGTGGGCAACTTAGATGTGATATGGGACTTGTGACTACATTGATTGAGAGGTGGCGCCCGGAGACAAACACGTTTCACCTCAGAAGTGGAGAGGCTACTGTTACTCTCCAAGACGTTCCTATACTATGGGGTGTACCAGTCGACGGTAGGGCAGTAGTTATTCATCACGTGTTTAATGGGTTTAGGGATTATGCAGCCCTGGTTCATCGTATTTTAGGTTTTAAAATTGGACAGAATGATTTTAAAGCAACGGGTATGGGACTATTTTATATAAATTATATAAATTATCAATTCAAATCATGTAATAGAGGTGCCGACCCTGTTTGGAAGCCGATATTCAATCTATCCAACTCCTTTGACGCCAAGCAATGCAAAAGCCCGACATCAACTTGGCCACGGGTAACATGATGCCAAGCAATGCAAAAGCCCAACATCGTACTATTTGATCAACCATATGCTCGGGGGACTCGTCTGTGATTATTGCCTCGGCCGATTTTATGTATTCACATAATTTTTTCATTTTTAGTCCCATACCCGTTGCTTTAAAATCATTCTGTCCAATTTCAAAACCTAAAAGATGATGAACCAGGGCTGCATAATCCCTAAACCCATTAAACATGTGATGAATAACTACTACCCTACCGTCGACTGGTACACCCCATAGTATAGCAACGTCTTGGAGAGTAACAGTAGCCTTTCCACTTCTGAGGTGAAACGTGTTTGTCTCCGGGCGCCACCTCTCAATCAATGCAGTCACAAGTCCCATATCACATCTAAGTTGCCCACACATGGTTAACAAATAAAAGCGATAAAACCCCATTTGATGGAGTTTTTGCAATATTCGACGATGTGGTGCAATAAAATCAGCGGATTTTACCATTTTAAAATAATGACCATCTGCTCGTCTGGTTCGCATTGTTGTATCACCCCCTACCCATACTAACTCGGACCTGTGGCTTGTCTGATCCGTCAACACACTAGGATCTACAGGCCCATATACATCACGATCGTATAAATTAGTCATCCTGCATTTATAAAGTATAGCAAGTACAATTAGAATATAATGCATTAATTAGATTATTATCTATTATTCTTAACACTAAAAACTCAAATTTATACCTAAATTATATCGTATCAAAGTTCAATAATCAACACTAAAATTTGACTAAATTAATCAACACTTAACAAATTAAACATAAAAATTTAGCCTGTTAGCTAAATGTTATACCAAAAAATTGAAGCAATACTTACAAATTTGTCTAAAATTATATCAAAGTTCAATCATTAAAACTAAATATCTAAATATAATGTTTAGATATTAATCCGATTTTTAGTATTTTTACATACCTAAATACCTAAACATATAATGTCTACATATATATGTAGGTTCAAAAATTAACACTAAATACTAATTTATATTGTATACACATAACAACAGTTTAAATACCTAAAAATGTTTACATATAATATTTACAAAAAATTCTAAAATACCTAAATTCTACTACAAAAATGCGAAAAATAATACCTTCAAATTTAAAATTCTACCATAAAATCCGAAATTCTACCCTAAAATCGAAACATAAACCCTATAATTGAAACATAAAGCCTAAAATTGGACATTCTATACTACAATTAACCAATAATCCCTAAAATCCTAACTTCTCCCCAAAACCCTAAATTACTCAATTATATCTAAAAAATTCGAAAATACTAAATTACTAAATCATAACTTTAGAGATAATTACTAAATTAAATAACAATCACAAATTCTCAACAACAAACTAAAAAATTATATCTAAAAAATTATAAGCATAAAACTATAAATTAAATTAAAATAGATATTTACCTTTAATTAGAAAAAGGAGGAGAGATCAGTAGGTGAGGGAGGAGATGGGATGAGAGTTGATGAAGAAGAATGCAGTAAGAGTGTGTGGGGTTTTTTGGTCGTGAGGAAGAAGAAGAGAGAAGAGGGGAAAAGAAGAGAAAAGAAAAAGAGAGGAAGAGAGAGAGAAGAGAGGAAAGAGAGAGAGGAAAAAGAGATTTTCGGCAGAGGATTTTTTTTTTTTTTTAATATGAGTGAGGATCCGCCATTACTAATGGCGGATTCTCACACACAAAAAAACAATTGTCAGGATCCGCCATTACTAATGGCGGATCCTGACTGAGCTGACAAAATTTGTCAGGCTCCGCCATTTGTAATGGCGTAGTGTGCCATTTCCGGATCTCGTTTTATTTGTGTATTATTTATATATATTTTATTTAAAAGAGTATTATTTTTTAAAAAAGTCCGTTAGAAAAGTCATATTAGTTATAGAGTTAGATTAGAAGAGTGATAATTATTTTATTATGGTTGAATCTTAATCCTATTGGATACAAATTAGGCTAGTCATATTTAATTTATGTTAAGTTAGAAAAGTTTTATTAGTTATAGAGTTAGATTAGAAGAGATGCAATCTTTCTAGAATTTGGAGAAGTGCTTCTATAAACACAAGTTTTCTAGATTCTTATGATAGTTATCTTTTGTCAATAACATTTATGCTTTACATATTTCGAGTTTTCTCGAGTTATTCTTGAAGTTTGAAGGACATGTTCTTCAATTTTTTCGAAATCTATAGCTTCCGCTGCATCATAATACTTGAACTATGATTTCGGCTAATTCTGGAGAGTGTTTGTTCCGCTTCCTTCTTTATTGTACTGATATATCTCTAATATATATCAATAGATATCAATGATGGAGAAATTTGCATCTAGAATGAGTTTTTCTGAACTCAGCGAAGCAACAGACAGTTTCAGTGAAAACAACATCATAGCAATTGGAGAAACAGGAATAACATACAGGGGAACGCTCTCAAATGGTTGGTCTCTGGCAATTAAGAATCTATTCAATATTCCTCATCTTCAACACGAATTCCAATTTGAAATTACCATGCTTGGCACATTCAGACATAAAAATTTGATTCAAGTCATAGGCTTTTGCCATGAATTCAACGGGAGATTTATAATCTACAAGTTAATGCCAAATGGAAATCTCCACGATTGCCTTTTCTCATCCAATATTAATATGGAATGGCCTTTGAGGGTGAAAATTGCTGTTGGAATAGCAAATGGTATAGCTTGGCTTCATCAGAATAGAGTGGTTCATCGTGGGATTAGTGCAAAATGTGTACAATTGGATGAGAATTATGATCCAAAGATATCAGAATTTGGAAAGGCAACGACTCCAAATGGTACATTAAATGGAGAATTTTCAGTACCCGGTTCTTATGTGGAGGATATATACGGATTTGGGATGGTGCTTCTTGCGTTGGTTATGGGGAAAAAACATGAGGAGTTTATTAGCTCTTTTGAGAGTATTGATTATGGTGATATGTTTGGACTAATATCTGAATTGCAGGCAACGGGGGACTGTGAAGATGAGATGTGTCATTTCTTGAGAATTGCAAAAAACTGTGTAGAATGTGATTCAGGAAGTTGTCCAAGTATGGTGGAAGTGTACCAAATGCTAATTGATACAACAAGATATGATTGTGACACAGAGAATGAGATACAATTTGCTAAGTAACACAGGATATCTACACTAATAACTAATAACGCTTGTGTTTTATGTTGAAATAAAGAGTTTACGATGGTCTTATATTTGAGAATCAGGGTGAGGCTCTGGTTTAAAGTTAACTTGTTGGAAATTTTCAACTCTTTTAATCCCTTATAAAATTCCAGCTCTAAACTCTGTATGTTTAGTTTTAAACTCCAAAAACAAATCAATTAATGGCCTCGACCAATTTAAATAGTGAAATTGTTAAATGTATGATCAAACTGGATAACGCGATGGAGCTTATTAACATATATGGTACTGAAAAAGTTGATGGGTTTGAGTGTGGAGACAAATCCAAGAGTCAAGAAAGGTGAAATGGAGCCGGAGTACACTGTTGCCCACGCCCAGGCGTGCATCACATGGCGCCCAGGCGTGGACACCACCACGCCCAGGCGTGGATCACCCGACGCCCGGGTGTGACGAGCAGAAGCTGAGCTGTTTTGGTATTTGTTGCGGCGCCTAGGCGTGCCTGTACCGACGCCTCGGCGTGGTCCCGCGCACTGGTAGCGTTAATTAGACGCATTTTTGACTTATTTGGCAAGTTTTAAGTTACCTATTGGGATTAGGGCTTTGTATCTTTGTCTCCAAGATTAGGCTACATAAGTAGATGATATTCTTTTCATTGTAATTTGTATCTCTCTCACAAGATTAATAAAAACTCTCTAGCATAAGTCCGTGGACGTAGGCAATTTGCCGAACCACGTAAAATCGTTGTCTCTGTTTTCTTGCTTTCTTTTACTTTTAATTTCGTTCATGCGCATCGATTCCTAACAACTGGTATCAGAGCACGGGTTGTAGCGTTTTGTGCGAATCCATGGCGTCTGAAGATGGTAAAGTAAATATTGACAAGTTCAATGGAAAGGATTTCGGATTCTGGCGGATACAGATGGAGGATTATCTGTACCAGAAAAAACTCCATGAACCGTTGTCGGGGAAGAAGTTTGAAAAGATGATAGATGTAGATTGGGATTTGTTGGATAGGCAAGCTTTGGGGGTTATTCGGCTGACGTTATCAAGAAACATATCGTTTAACATCTTGGAAGAGAAAACCACTGTGGCTTTGATGAAGGCGCTATCCAACATGTATGAGAAGCCATCGGCGTCGAATAAAGTCTATCTAATGAGACGTTTATTTAACTTAAGGATGACTGAAGGAGGATCCGTGACAAATCATATCAACGTGATCATCACTCAGTTGAGTTCGGTTGATATCAATTTTAAGGACGAGGTAAAGGCTAGAATTCTATTATCTTCTTTGCCGAAAAGTTGGAGTGCGACGGTAACTTCTGTGAGTAGTTCATCTGGCCAAAGAAAGTTGAAGTTTCAGGAGATTCGGGATTTGATTTTGAGCTAGGATATTCGCCGGAGGGAATCAGAAGAACTCACATCTGCTGCATTGAGTGCGAAAACCAGATGGAGAGGTCTTCAACGGAGTGGTCAGAATGGTAGAGGTCGATCCAAGGGGAGAGGGAAGTCAAAGCCGCGTAAAGAAACTGATTGCTGAGGCTACGGTAAGAAAGGCCATTACAAGATGGATTGTCCAGAAAAGGCGGGTCAGAATCAAAACCGGGAACATCAACAAGCAAACGCAGCAGCAGACGATGTTGGAGATGCTCTGGTTTGCTGTATTGACAGTCCAGTTGACCAATGGGTACTGGACTCAGGTGCGTCGTTTCATGCTACTTCATGTAAGAATTATCTAACAAATTATGTTTCTGGAAAATTTGGAAAGGTTTTTCTTGCAGATGACGAACCCTTAGAAATTGTTGGTAAGGGTGATGTCGCTATAACGACGGCACAGGGAATGCAGTTGAAACTACAGAATGTGAGACATGTACTGGGTTTGAAGAAGAATTTGATCTCAATGGGTCAAATTGACAGCGATAGATTTACTACTGTGTTTGGTGGTGGTGCATGGAAAATCACCAAGGGAAACATGGTGGTGGCACGAAGTACAAAGTCTGGAACTTTGTACACAACTGATATTATGAAAGTCGGGGCCACAGAAGATGTACATATATGGCATAGGCGACTTGGGCACATGAGTGAGAAAGGGATGAGAATAATGGCATCCAAGGGAAAATTGCCAATTTCAAATCTATTGAGTTGGGTCTTTGCGAAGACTGTGTTCTTGGAAATCAGAAAAAGGTTAGTTTTTCCAAGGTTAGAAGAGAACCAAAGACTGAGAAATTGCAACTTGTGCACACTGATGTATGGGGACTGGCACCCGTACAGTCACTTGGAGGGTCCAGATATTATGTCACTTTCATTGATGATTCCACTCGAAAGGTATAGGTTTATTTTCTGAAAAATAAGTCTGAAGTGTTTAGTACCTTTAAGAAGTGGAAGGCGGAAGTCGAGAATGAAACGGGGTTGAAGGTGAAGTGTCTAAGGTCGGATAATGGTGGGGAGTATGATAGCCAAGAGTTCAAAGACTATTGTGCAGAGAATGGGATCAAGATGATTAAGACCATTCCGGGGACTCCGCAGCAGAATGGGATTGCAGAGCGGATGAATAGGACTTTGAATGAGAGGGCTAGGAGCATGAGGCTTCACTCTGGGTTGCCAAAGACGTTTTGGGCTGATGCAGTGAGCACGGCGGCTTACCTCATCAATCGGGAACCTTCAGTAGTTTATCATATGTCTTGCGTAGTTCTGATGATAGGGATAAGTTGGATCCAAAAGCACAGAAATGCTTCTTTATTGGTTATGGTGGAGAGATTTTGGCTATCGATTCTGGGATTACCGAAACAACAAGATCATAAGGCATAAAGATGTTACGTTCAACGAGAAGGTGTTTTACAAGGATAGACTTGGGCCAGAGACTGAGGATAATGAGAAACCAAAAGCGATATTGGAAGAGATCACTGTGGATGAGGTTGCAGGAAATGGAGCTGAGAATAGGATTGAGGAAGATCCAGAGGCTCCGCAACCTACCTTGAGGAGATCGAGTAGAACCCCCAAACCAAACATAAGATATTCCCCTTCCTTACACTATTTACTTTTGACGGATTCGGGTGAACCCGTGTCGTACAAAGAGGCAATGAGTGCAGGAGATTTTCTCAAGTGGGAGCTAGCCATGAAAGATGAGATGAGCTCGCTTGAGAGAAATAAGACTTGGAGGTTGACTAAAATTACTGGAGGGGAAACGAGCTTTGCAGAACAAGTGGGTATTTCGGGTTAAGGATGAGCCAGATGGTAGTAAAAGGTACAAGGCGAGGTTGGTAGTCAAAGAGTTCCAACAGAAGGAAGGGATTGACTACACTGAGATTTTTTCGCCGGTTGTCAAGTTGACTACTATATGGATGGTTCTAAGTATTGTTGTTGCAGAGGATTTACATCTTGAGCAGTTGGATGTAAAAACGGCGTTCCTTCATGGGGATTTGGAGGAAGACATTTACATGATTCAACCGGAGGGTTTTCTGGAGAATGGAAAGGAAAACCTTGTATGCAAACTACAGAAAATTTTGTACGGATTAAAACAAGCTCCAAGACAGTGGTACAAGAAATTTGACACCTTTATGGATGGAAATGGATTTACAAGATGTCAAATGGATCACTGTTGTTATTTTAAGAAGTTTAAGGATTGCTACATCATTTTATTGTTGTATGTCGATGGCATGTTAGTCGTTGGGTCTAATATGGGGGAAATCAAAAGGCTGAAACAACAATTGTCAAGTGAGTTTGAAATGAAGGACTTGGGGGCTGCAAATATGATTCTCGGGATGAGAATTATTCGAGATAGGTCGAGTGGGAGCCTCAAGCTGACTCAAGAAAGGTACATTCATAAGGTGCTTGATAGATTTGCTATCATTAATGCAAAGTCTAGAAGCACTACTTTGGGGAGTCAATTCAAACTATGTAAGGAGCAATCACCTAAATCTGATGAGGAGCGAGAAAAGATGGCAAAGGTTCCTTATGCCTCTGCCATTGGAAGTTTGATGTACGCAATGGTGTATACAAGGCCGGATATAGCTCATGCAGTGGGAGTCGTGAGTAGATTTATGGCTAATCCGGGTTTACAGCATTAGGAAGCAGTGAAGTGGCTACTAAGGTATTTGAAAGGCACATCGGATGTGTGTTTGAGTTTTAAGACTAGTAGTGTCACTTTAGAGGGCTTTGTAGATGCTGACTTAGGTGGTGATCAAGATGGTCTGAAGAGCACCTCGGGCTATGTTTACACTTTAGGTGGCACAACAATTAGTTGGATGTCAAGGCTACAAAAATGTGTAGCACTTTCTACAACCGAAGCCGGTACATCGCTATTTCAGAGCTGGAGGATGAAGATGGTTTGGTTGAAGAATTTTCTGAGGAAATTGACAAGGAGCAACGGATTGTGCACTTTATAGTGATAGTCAAAGTGCCATTTGTTTTGGCAAAAAATTCGGTGTTTCACTCGAGGACGAAGCATATTCAATTGAATTATCATCATATCCAGAGATGATAGCCTGATGGAACTTGAGTTGACGTTTTTTATTTTTTTTAGTGAAGAAACAGATAAATCAACGACTCCAGGGGGTCAAAAACCACTGAACAATACACAATGTATTATGGACTGGATGATAAAAACAAGCTGCTTAGCCCTAGTATCTAGATACAGTCGAACGTAGTTCAAATGAGTAGATTATATTATAGTAATGGCTTCGTGTTATACGAGGCAAATTCTTTGATGATATTCCGAGTGAAATTTACTCTGTATAATTAAACCGTGTTAGAGGGATTTATTGTTGTCACCCCCATAAAGAACAAGAGAGGATTTATAAGTGATGAGATAACCACTATTCATGACATGACAATTAGGCCTGCTGAGACTGAGCAGGTGTCAACTAATGATTGGATCCACATCATATGGGTCACTGGGTCGACGAACCGGGTCGGGTCGTAACCCGACCCACTAAGTCACTTATATTGTTTAAAGTAACAACAACCCAATATTGTTGACCGTTGACCATGGGAGAATGAGGGGAGGAATATTTGACACTCATCATTTAGTCCCCCAGTTTGTAGGCCTCGATGCGTACCCATTGTGCCTATGAACTATACCTACTAACTTGAGGTAACGAGCGCTTCGTACTGCTCTTCATCCATCACACTTAGGCAAATGATGGAGTATTTCCTATTATAATTTTGATTCACCTCGTTTCCTGCTTAGGTATAAGTTACGTGTCGGGTAAGGTGAGAGTGGGCAGCATCACGTGCCTTTAATACCGATAACTGCCTAGCAGTTATTTCTTATCAATTAGTGGATAGTGGGGGAAGTAATAGTAACTAGTTAGATTCCTTGTCTAGGACGGTAGATGACGAGGAACTAGAGATAGATGAATACGAGGCGAGTGATGAGGTGGTTGGTGAGGATAGGGGGTCTGACCACGAGGGTAATCAGGATGAGAGAGATGACGAAGAGGGATCCGAGGAAGAAGTCGTACGTAGAGTACCTCGTGTGTACCATTCCTGGAGTGGTATGCGATCCACTCAAAACCCCAGGATGATCCCAGAAATACGAGAGAGATATTATATCTCTGAGGAATTTGACATGAGGATTCCTGGCCCAAACGACCGCATAGACACTCCCCCTACCGGTTACCGAACTTTCCACCTCGCTCACTTGCAGGCTGGAGTGAGATTTCCTCTTCACCCTGCTACTGTTCGGGTCTTGTCTAGATTAGGGTTGTGCCCCACCCAACTCCTGCCTAATTCCTATAGGCACATCAATGCCTTTATCATCCTTATGCACCATTGGCAAGCGGCAGCCTCGTTAGCTCACTTCATGGAGACATTTAAATTTAGTAGATCGGGTACCGGTGATGAGGGATTCTTCTATATTTCTCCTCCTAACCCTCGTGTTCGTATCTTTAAGAAGAATACCTCCTCGTATGGAGCGTGGAAGAATAAGTATTTCTATATAGCACAACCTAAGCTTAAAAAGTGGAAGGTACCTCGTGAGTGGAGGTTGGATTTACCTCGTCCTGAGGATATCGGGGAGGTGACTTGGGGTCCGAATTTTATCAAGGAACATTTCTGGCATTTGTATAATGCTGATTTTCTCCTCACCGAAGGGGTTTTGGTTCAGTGTCGGATAAGTCACGCTCCCATCGAATCCGAGAGAGTGGGTAAGCATCGTACTTCATCCAGTTCGTAGACTCGTAGTTTAACTCTCTTTAGTCGTACTCATCTTATTTTTGTTCTTTCAGGTATGGCAGAAAAGACGGCTCGTATGCAAAAGAACCTTGCGAAACGTGCCGCAGGGAGGACCAAACGAGGTGCCTCCGCTGCAACCGCGAGGGCACAATCTCGTGCCCCTGCCCCCAGCGGGGGTGCATCTGATGCCCCTCGTCATGATGAGCCGGTGTACGATGTCCCTCCTATTAACGAGGCAGGACCAATGCGGGAATCAGTAGTCGAAATCTCAGAGGGATCCCGTACGAACCCGTCCTCCCCCGTAGGTTCTGCTGCAGACGAATTGAGGAAGAAAAGGAGATTTGACAAGACTGGGTATAGCCCAGAACTTGGATCTAGAGCGATGGGTGAGCTTCACGAGACATCCATGGCTCGGCTTGTGGAGAAGTTCGAAGGAATCTGGATGAAGGATAGGGCAGAAGCCACAGGAGGTCGAGATCGTCCCTTCATAAATCGAGCCAAAACTACAATTACCCCGGATTGGTGAGTTTATGATGATAGCTCCATATTCGGACCAGGGGGTCAGCTGACAGCCTCAGAGTTGATACAAGGTATCATTCTGCCCAAGGACAAGGCCAACTTCGCCACTCTCCCTCACATCCTCATCAAACAACAAGGCTTCGAGGCCACTGCAAAGGTAATAGCCTCGAACACATATATTTTATGTGTACTTATATCATTTTACTTCAGTATGTAATCTTCCTTATTTTAACGTCGGTGTCGTTGTTTTGCAGATCGCCCTCTGCTTACACCAGCTTTCCCTTGGTCTCTCCTTTTGGCGGGATCGGAGACTTACCACTGAGAATGAATTCAAGGATCAAAAGCTTAAGTTGGAGAACGAGCTGAAGGAGGTTAAGGCTGCCACGGCCGAAGCAACAAAATTTCTCAACAATGGAAAGGCCAAGCTGGAGAAGCAATTAGACGCTCGCACATTCGAGGCCAATTCGTTGAGAGAGCAAATGAAGGAAATGCATGCAAACTTACAGCTGCTGCAAGCGAATATGCAATCAGCTAAAGAGATGGAGTTCCAATCAGGGATGGCTGAGGGCAAATCCAGGTTCTTAGCCTCAGGAGAATATCAGGAGATCAAGCAGCAGTCTCGCTTCGAAGCGGCTAGAGACTTCAAAAGCTCTGTCGCCTTAGAGAGGTTGGTTGAAGAGAAAGAGTCCGACTTTCTCTTCGATGGCTTCACAAAGGCCCTTGACTACTTGAAGAGGGAGAAGATCTTACCAGAGGACTTTGATGACGAGGATTTTGCCAGGAAGTTCGTCGCTGCTCCACCTCTTCGAGATTCCTATGCTGATCCCGGTCCTCCAGCCATTCCCTTCCCCGAATTCGACCCCTAGGACCAACTCCGGATATCGAGGATATGGACGAGGCGGCTCAAGCTTCGGTGGCAGAGAATGCAGAAATAATTGTTTCTGTTTTGAATATCAATTTAGTTCGTGCTTTTATTGAATGTTCAGTTGGTTTTTCATTTTTAACAACAATTTAGTAGAACGCACAATTGAATGTTTGGCTGGGTTTTCGCTTCGTGTAATTTATAGTTGACTCGCTTCGTAGAATTTATAGTTTTGACGATTCAGTTGTTTGTGCATTTCTCATAACGAGATGTCTTGTAGATGCTGAATGTGTATGAGTATAGTGCTCTGATATCGTCAAGCCAAAAATGCATATGTATACCATTCGAAGCAAAAGACGAACACATATACACAAAATCGAGTTCCCCATTACAAAAAGAAGGGTAGACATCCTTTAATGTTTAAGCGTAGAACCTTCTTAGGTTCTGAATATTCCAAGGACGAGGCAGATCTTTCCCATATAGGTCTTGTAGCCTATAAGTCTCTTTCTTTGTTAACTTCGTGACCTTAAAAGGTCCTTCCCAATTTGGGTCGAGCTTACCTACATGTCTCGACACCTCGACCTTTTTCAAAACCAAGTCACCTATATGGAGATTTCGTGGAAGCACCTTTCTGTTATAGGCTCTTGCCATTGTTTCTTTTTGCATCAGAATTCTAGCATAGGCCCTATCCCTCAGTTCTTCAACAACATCCAGCTCATACGCCCTCGCTTCTACATTCTCGCCGGGATCGTACGATCGTACTTGGTACGAAACCATTCCAATTTCGGCGGGAATCACTGCTTCCGAACCGTATACAAGGCAAAATGGTGATTCACCTGTCGAGGTTCTCAGGGTCGTACGATATGGCCATAAAGTTCCAGGTAACTCTTCAGCCTAGTTACCTTTTTTCCCCTCGATCCTAGCCTTAAGATGTTGAAGAAGTATCCTGTTTGCCACCTCAGTTTGTCCATTCGCCCGGGGATTGCCCACTGCTGTGAAGTTCTGTTGGATATTTAATTCTTCACACCATTTTACCACATTTTTACTATTGAATTGGATCCCATTATCCGAAATTAGGACACGAGGGATCCCAAATCTGCACACTATATTCTTCCACAAAAACTTCATCACTTCGACCTCTGTTATCTTCGCTACTGCTTCGGCTTCAATCCACTTCGTAAAATACTCTACTGCCACTATAATGAATTTTCTCTGCCCCGCAGCAGGAGGAAAAGAGCCCAAGATATCTATCCCCCACTGATCAAACGGATAAACAATCCTAATCGATTCCATTTCAGTAGCTGGCCGATGCAACAGGCTCGAATTAAACTGACACTCCACACATTTTTTGGCAAACTCAAATGCATCTTTTACTAGCGTTGGCCAGTAGTATCCTTGCCTTACTATCTTTTGGGCTAACGCACGGCCTCCTAAATGGTTTCCACAACTTCCTTCGTGAATTTCTCTCATCACATACTCTGCCTCAGAAGGAGTGAGGCAACGTAACAGTGGGCCAGCTGAGGATCGTTTATAGAGCTCCTCGTCAATGATTGTGAACCTTGAAGCTATATATACGATCCTTCGGGCCATGTTACGATCCTCAGGCAATTCACCCTTCGACAGGTACAATTTTATCTCATCTTTCCAGTTCTCCTCATTGGCTGTGACCATTACCTCTGTAGCTTCGTTTGCTGAGATCTTCAATTTTTCAGATACCAACAGGGTAACCGTCCGACTTTTTATGCCAGTAATTAAGTTTGCAAATTTTGAAAGAGCATCGGCTCTCTCATTTTCACCTCGTGGGATTTGGTAGATATGAATCTTTTCAAATTCATTCATCATCTTTCTCACCTTTTTTAAGTAAGACACGTGGCTCCTTTCCTTCGTTTCATACGAACCCGAGATCTGGTTTGCCACAAGCTGGGAATCCGTGTATGCATTCAAATGTTTCACCCTCATGTTCTTTGCCATCTCTAAGCCAGTCATTAAAGCTTCGTATTCAGCTTCGTTATTAGATACCTCAAAGTTCAGCTTGATGGCAAATTCATGATCATTGCCTGCATTCAAAAGTTGCAACAATTTATGCGTTTTTCCTAGGAACAATCGTAATAGAGTCACCCCCAATTATACGCTTATTACAAAGCGGATTGTTAGCTTTGATCAGAAGTACGTTGTTTACGAGGCAAAATTATGCAATGTAATTTTTGTACCTTCTGGGTCTCGTAACCATACCCCTATGCCCCCCTTCTGGGTCATGGATGAGCCATCTACATGAAGCATCCATGGGCCAGAAGTAGCATTTTCTTGTTCATTGCTTGCTATCATTTCGACTATAAAATCCGCCAGTGCTTGTGCTTTCACGGCGGTTCGTGGCTTGTACTCGATTGAAAATTCACCGAGTTCAACAGCCCATTTTACGAGGCGCCATGAAACATCGAGTTTAGCCAAAATTTGCCTCAGAGGTTGATCTGTAAGCACCACAATATTATGTGATTGAAAATAGGGTCGCAACTTACGAACTGCAGTTATTAGGGCTAATGCCCATTTTTCAATTTGAGTGTAGTTTTTCTCAGCTCCCTGCACCGTTCTACTGATGTAGTAGACTGACTTTTTATCTCCGTCCTGTTCACGAAGCAAAGCAGCACTCACTGCCTTGTCGGATATAGCTAAGTATAACATTAGAGGTTCTCCAACCACTGGCTTCGTTAATAACAGAGCAGAGGTCAAATACCTTTTTAGTTCTTGGAATGCATTTTCACATTCCACTGTCCATTTGAAATTTTTTACCTTTTTTAGGATTTTAAAGAAATGCAGGCCACGATCTGCAGATCTTGATATGAACCTGCTGAGACTAGCCATTCTCCTAGTTAATTTTTGGACCTCTTTTACAGATTTCGGGGATTGCATCTCCACGACTGCTTTTATTTTTTCTAGATTTGCTTCGATGCCATGCTCCGTGACCATAAAACCCAAGAATTTTCCTCCTCTAACTCCAAATGTACACTTCTTTGGATTTAGTTTCATCCCATACTCGCGCATAATCTGGAAGGCAGTTTGTAGATGACCCAAGTGCTCATTCTCTTCCACACTCTTGACCAACATATCATCAACATAGACCTCCATGGTCTTCCCTATTTCACTTCTGAACATCATGTTCACCAACCTTTGGTAAGTTGTTCCGGAGTTTCTGAGCCCAAAAGGCATCACGTTGTAACAGTATACCCCCTTTGCCGTGACAAAGGAGGTTTTGTCCCTATCTTCCGTTGCCATCATGATCTGATTGAAACCTTGGTATGCGTCCACCATGCTCAAGAGGGCGCACCCAGCCGTCGAATCCACGAGAAGATCAATACGAGGCAGTGGGTACGGATCGCGAGGACATGCCTTGTTCAAATCAGTAAAATCTACACACATACGCCATTGATCTCCTGATTTGGGTACAAGTACTACATTTGCTAGCCAATCAGTAAACTGAATCTCCCGGATATGGCCCACCTCGAGTAACTTATTCACTTCTACCTCTATGATCGCATTCCTGTCCGGCCTAAAATTCCTACGCTTCTGCTTCACCGGTTTTGCTTTTGGATCTAAGTTCAGACAATGCACTATCACTTCGGGGTCGATCCCTCTGAAGTCCGAAGCCTGCCATGCAAACATATCGGAATTCTCCCTAAGGAACCCAATTATCATCATTTCCAATCTCTCCGGCATCTGAGACCCTACTTTGGTAGTTCTGTTTGAGTCTCCAGGGAACAATTCAACAGTTTTATGTTCCATTGGTTCGACTCTTCCAGATTCTGTGCGAGCCCGTTTTACAGGATCTTTCTCCACCTATTCACTAGGTGTAGCAACACCTTCTAACTTCTTCATTTTCCATTGCTTTTCACTTTTTTCTTCCCTTAAGGACATGGTGTAACACTCCCTGGCAATCTTCTGATCGCATCGTACAACCGCGACTCCACCACTTGTCATAAATTTTAATTTCAAGTGTTTTATCGACACTACGGCTTCAAAAAAATTCAACCCAGGTCGGCCTATAATTGCATTGTAAGAAAAAGGTGCATCAACCACCAAAAACTTTATCATTACCGTTTTTCTCTTGGATTCGTATCCCAACGAGGCGGGTAAATCTATTGTTCCCAAAGGGGAAACTTCTCCTCCTCCAAACCCCTTTAAAGGAGTATTTACAGGGGTAAGTCTCTTTTCATCAAAATTCATTTTTCTCAAGACATGTAAGAACAGAATATCTGCGGAGCTGCCATTGTCTACTAACACTCTGTGAACAGAGAAGTTTGCCACATTCAGAGTGACCACCATTGGATCATCATGAGGTCGTATCACTCCTTCGTAATCACGGTCATCGAAGCTAATGACTTCGTATCCTGATGTAACATTCATCACGGGCAGTGATCCGCCTCTTTTTTCGTGGGATTGGACATCATGGAGGTGCCTTCTCCGTGCACTATGGGAGTCTCCATATGAGGGACCCCCAGCCATGGTATGAATCTCACCCCCACAATTGTGGATTATTTTGAACTTCGTGAGTTCGTTTTCATCACGTCGGGGCAGATTCTTCCGGTCGTCATGATATCTATCATCATTATGCTCGCGACCTCTACCTCTCTCCATTTCCTTTCCTCATTCCCGAGATCGACTTCTAGACCTATGGTCTCGTCGTGTCCCTTCTCCTTGCTTTTTCATTTCAGCCTCACGGGCCTTGTCGATAAATTCATGCAAATAACCTTGGCTAATCAATCTCTGGATTTCATCTTTCAATTGAAAATAATCCTCAGTGTCATGCCCATTGTCTTTGTGAAAGCGACAATATTTGTGGCTATTTTTCCTTTTTGGATCGTATTTCATCTTTTTGGGCCAAACGAGCAATTTTGAATTTTCAATGGCCATCAGGGTTTTGCCCCGTGTCATTTTTAGAGGTGTGTAACTTTCATACTTCGTGTATCGCGATTGCCGTTCTTGATCCTTATCGGATCTCGGCATTCCACGTCGCTCGAGTTGCTCTTTATTTTGCTTCGATGCCTTCTTCTCGGCTCTCTTAATCCTATATACCTCCTCTTCGTGTATAGACTGCCTCGCAAGGATCATCATCCCTTCTTGATCTACGGGAGGGTTTCGTATCAACGCCTCAGCCAATGGTCCTTCCTTCAAGCCATTAATAAACAACTGCTGAATTACCTCATGCTGCACACCTTGGACATCCAGGGCTTCGTCATTGAATCTGTCTACAAACTCCCTCAGCGTTTCTTCTTCTCGCTGCTTTATCCCGTCGATACTGATTTTGCCGCGCGAGCCTTACTAGCAAAATGATTCTCAAATTTTCGAACAAATTGTTCATACGACACGATTGTGCCTGGGGGCTGATTTACGAACCAATCCAAAGCCCGGCCCACGAAGGTAGTTGGGAAAATCTTTGCATTTGCTGCATCACTTAAATTATGCAACACCATCATCGTTTCAAAAGTAACTACATGTTCCCTAGGATCCCGAGTTCCATCGTATTTCGGAAGATCCGGTACTTTGAAATGTAACGGCATACCTTATGAAAGGATATCCACATGAAAAGGTGAACTACGATGCTGCAGTGCTGAAACCTAGATCGTTCTCTTCTGTGGCATTTCACCGTGCATTATCTCGCCGGGTTCTACCTCAACCCTGGCTCTTTCACGTCGTGCTGAGTTAGCATCACTTCGTGCCTCATGTGGACTCCCTTCCCTTTCACCTCTTCGGTCCCCTTCGCCTCGGCTCGTTTCACCCTGTTCCCTTCGTGGGTCAGGTTCGTGAAATAACCTTCGGCGTGCCCCCATTTTGCGAGCATCTTCCCCTCGTTCCCTTTCTGGGTTGAGTTCTGGGAATTTTCGTCCTGGGATAGCCGGGGTAGGATGGGCAGTCCCCACGTTTGGCGTCACTGGCATTTTAGCCAACTGCTCTTGCAAGAACTTCTGTCCCCACTCTTGCACCCTTCTGTCGAACTCTGTCTCAGTCATTGTAATCAATCTTTCCCGTGGCGGCTCCACTTTGAGTCCTTGCTGGGGATCTCCTAATGGTGATCCTTGAGGCTCTACTACTACATCCTCTGCTTGTCTCTGCTCTGTTTCTTCCATTACCCTGACTAATACTACCAAACAAAGGGAAACGAAAGGTTTCCCACAGACGGCGCCAAATGATTTAGCCTGATTTTCGTGGTGAAGAACCAAATAAATCCAACGACCCAAGGGGGTCAAAACCACATGAACAATACACAATATTATGGACTGGACTTGATAAAAACAAGTTGCCTACGTACCTAGTATCTAGGATCAAGTCCGGACGTAGTTCAAATGAGCAGATTATATTATATGTAATGGCTTCGTGTTATACGAGGCTAATTCTTTGATGAATATTCCGAGTGAAATTTAACTCTGTATAATTAAACAGTATTATGAGTGAATTTATTGCTTGTCCTCCCCATAAATGAACAAGAGGAGGTATTTATAAGTGATGAGATAACCACTATTCAAGACATGACAATTAGGCCTGCTGAGACTGAGCAGGTGTCAACTAATGATTGGAACCACGTCATATGGGTCACTGGGTCGAAGAACCGGGTCGGGTCGTAACCCGACCTGCTAAGTCACTTATATTGTTTAAAGTAACAACAACCCAATATTGTTGACCGTTGACCATGGGAGAATGAGGGGAAGAATATTTGACACTCATCAGAATCCATCAACAAATGGAAATGGATCATCCTCTCCTGATTCACAAGGGTCTAAAGGGTAACCACAGGGCCCTCTATTATTTGCGTAAATTTCAGCAGGAAATATTGGTGATTGATGATCCATTCGACTCTATTACTGGACTTCAGAGCAAGAAAATGTTATAATAGTGTTTAACTTAGAAAACAAGTAAATGGGTGTTCTATCAAATGCAACATCTTGTTAGGCCAACTACTTTGGGCTTTATTGACTTGACTTGACTTGACTTGAGGTCAATATGAGCTTAGGTGGTAGCTAGAGGGAAGTTGCGCACATCTTTCCACTATGCACTCATTAATGATTAGGATTGGGTTAGTTGTGCTTGGACCCACCCCACCTCCTAATTCGGGGTAATTATCAATTTCTACTTTCGGGCTATGAAAATTATAGTCATCTCCTCTATTGCTATATATATTATACGAGGAAACTCCCCAAATTTACAGTACTATTTTTGTTGTCCTTCAATTTATTCTTGTTTTTTTTCATGCGGCTTACTAAACGACGCCATTTTGCTGCTTCATACTTTTAGCATGGTCATTTGAATTTGTATATAATTTGAAATTTGAGTTCCCTTATATGAAACTAGGCCCACAAACATGTGACACCCCGACTATGCGAACCGTTGTTGGGATAGGCCGCAAGGGCCCCCAACATATGTTATAGCTCCAGATATAGTTACTCCTAGCAGTCATTCATTTTATGTATTATAATTATTATTTTAATATGAGAAGGGTAGAACCTGATCTACAATAATTTTTCGTCGTCATTCGTTTTATTTTTATTTTAGTTTTTGCGTGACTTGCAAAATAACGTCGTTTGGTGATTTCGTACTCTTAGCGCAGTCGTTTGGGATTATATACTTGTGGAAATTTGAGGTTCCTTGTTGAAATTGGGCCCACATGTGAGTCTTTTTTGCTATAATTAGGGAAAGTTCTAAGGTGGACCGGGAGTGTTGATCCCGGTCCATTTTTCACCACACATTCAAATGAGTGGGGTGGTTTTCACATCCACCTACCCTGTGTAAACCACCCCACCCCAAGTGTTTGTGTGGTGAAAAATATATTGGGAGCAATATTCCCAATCCACCATAGAATCACCCCTATAACTAGTATAAAATACGTGCAACATATTGCATGTGATATAATAGGTGGTGGTTTAATCTTAGGAATACAATTAAATCAATAAAAGCTTGTTTATAATTCTTGAGTTATATGTAAACTTAGACTAAAATTAATAACAATTACTATGCTCTAATCTATATCTATCCATATTTATATTTATACTATACTAAAAGTGTGAATACTTTAAATGTCTATTCCAATTATAAATTTACTTCTTTACCCTTACAAATTATCTTTACAATCATAATTGAGAATAAATAATATCTTTGACACATAACATTCTCCACTTTCCTAAAAAATTAATGAATAATTAAGTCACCACCTCCATGCAATTAAATTAATGTTAGATGACATTCATCTAACATTAACAGTCGAGTAGCATTTCAACTTCCAATATCCTAAAAATATGTTATTAATATACAAGTCCTAATAAATCCCACTACACCCCTCATCCAAGTTAGCCTTTACGTGACAAAGGCCAACTCTAGCACTTCCTCATCCAATCCAAATCATAAATATGTTCCACTTTCCTTCTCATTCTTTCTTGCCCGTTATTTCGTGAGATGAAGACCTGAATATGTGTTTCTCAACTTTCTGAATATTGGATGAAATACTATCTTACAATGAATCTGTAATCATTGGATTAGAACCTAATATTTAGAATTTGACTATTTAAATTAAGGTTTTGAAAAGGCCTGAAAATGGTAAGGATTTATGACCACTTTGCTTGATTATCTCGGGCTTGCTTTGAAACACTCTTTTCGCTTTGTATCTCCTCCTTGATGCTCATCATCTTATCATTTTCATTCAGTCCCCTCGCTTTTCGCAAGAACCCTTGCTTATTTCTAGCTCTAGAAATCTTGCACTTGTTATGTCATCATCTGTGCATTCAGAACCTCTCAAACAGTCAATCGTCTTTAATTAACATACAAAGTTAGTGACTAATGATTCTTTTTAACTTATGCATAAGTGTACTACTGCCGACAAAATGCATGAAACAATATTGAATTATGGATCAGATTAACTATGTCACATCAAAATCACATTGCGAAAACAGTTTTTGAGATAGAATTCATCATTAGTTATCTTATCAATCCACTAATTAAAGAAAACTTCCCTATGGTTTAAAGGCTATTATTTTCATACATTAGCAAACTAACCATTGAAAACAGAAGACTTCGATGTTGTCCAGTAAGCCTTTCACCATTCCAGAAGTTGGTGAAAATGGGTACGCATATGGTAAGTATGAAATTAATTATACCTGTGTAATATTGGTAGATAGCGGAGGGCCCAAGCTTGTTTAGATGAAGTTTGGTGAAGGAAGAAGACCAAGTTTTTTCTATTCAGCTTATGGGCATGATATAGTGGTGGTCATTGGCAGTACTGCAGATGGTCTTTCATCTACCATAAAGAATACTTAGGCTTCAATCTTGTCACATACGTGGTGTTTAATGTGAGCCACAATTGTTCAGTTACCATACACTATAACTTGGATTAGTTGGTTGGACTTTTCCTATAATTAATTAGTCCCATCCTATTCCATTTGTTCGTTCCTGATGTTATACTTCCATGGAATTTGGACAGTCATTGAAAAGGTTATAAGAGAAAATATTTTAATCTGATTCCATTAAACCGTTTGACTTCCATTGCATTTAATTTGTATAGGCTATTAACTTGTATAGGGGGCTAGAGTTGATTGCTAATAAAATGTGTTATTAATAACGAAGGACAATTTAGTCTTTTCACAATTGGAAGAAACAATTTGGATATCCACACTTTTAGTATAGATGGAAGAAACAATTTGGATATCCACACTTTTAGTATAGATAGATAGATAGATAGATGGAAGAATAGATATAGATTATTCTACTAGTTTCTTGGACTTCCTCTTCTTTATCTTTTTATTATTCCTACCCCGAGCCTCAGCCACGTTACAATTATGTTTAAAACCTTTTGATTCGTATGTGCATATTTTCACAAGTAGTGGCGATTTTGGTGTATAAGCAAACCTATGGGAGTGCATCTTCATAGTAAGATCTGAGCGTGATACTTTATTCCTACATTTGAGTGTTTAGAGAGAATTGCGATAAAGTCTACTAATTCAGCCTACTTTTGAATGAGATCATTTTGTTGATAGTTGCTCAAGGTTGTCCAGTGAATCTTAACTATAGTTTGTGTTAATCTTTGTAGTGCTTAATTTAATTTTTTGATTCATGTTTTCTATGTTCTTTGAACGCAATTATGATGAGCTTGAGAGAAGTTTGCTTATTCTTAATTTTTGCTATGGGAGAATTTGTTAGTGTGAAAATTATACATATATTTTGTGTGTTAATTTTCTTCCATCTTTTGATCTAATTTGAGTTTGATCGCTAGATACTTAAACAATATTTTTGTGTTGATAGGTGTTATTTGAAAGAAGGAAAAATTGCAACATTCATACACTATGTTGGCGTGCACGTTTTTTTGGTACTTTAAGTTGCAAAAATTCAATTTTGGTACATTAACTTGCAAAAATTGGCAATTTTGCTACAAATTGCACCGGAAAAAATTTGGGGATTTTGACTGATTTGGAGTTATTTTTTTACCAAATTACCCTCAAAATAGTATTTTTATTAAAATAGTTAGTAAAAATAGTTATTTTAGTTAAAATAGTTATTTTAATAATTATTTTTATTAAAAATAGTATTTTAATAAACTTAATTTTATAAATTAAATTAAAAAAAAAGAAAAAAGAAAAAAAAAGGTGGGGATGGGGAACAGTGTCATCTTCCCCACCCCACCCTCACACAGTCCACACACACAATTAAACACACACACACACACACACACACATATATATATACACACACACACACACGCATATACACACACACACACAAACACACACAGTCACATATATATATATATATATACACACACGCGCCTAGATATACAGTCACATATATATATATATATCACACGCATATATACACACACAGTCACATATATATATATATATATACACACGCGCGCATATATATACAGCCACATAGATATATATATCACACGCATATATACACACACACACACAGAGTTACACACACAGTTACATATATATATATATACTTACACACACAAGCGTATGTATACACAGTCGCACACATATATATATATATATATATCTCACGCATATATACAAGGGTTGGGGTGGGTTTTTTTTTTTTTTTTTTATGAAATAAATAATTTTTTTTAGTTTATATTTAAACAAAAAATCCAATTTAAGTCAAAATTAATCAAAATCTCCCCAATTTAAGTCAAAATCAATCAAAATCCCCAATTTCAGTCAAAATCCCCAAATTTTAGTCAAAATCCCCAATTTCAGTCAAAATCCCCAAATTTTCCGGTGCAATTTGTAGCAAAATTGCCAATTTTTACAAGTTAATGTACCAAAATTGAATTTTTGCAACTTAAAGTACCAAAAAAACGTGCACGCCAACATACTGTATGAATGTTGCAATTTTTCCTTTGAAAGAAAAAGAAGAATGAGCCAAAAGATGGAGCTTTGGTACAAAAACTAAGGAAAGAAAATTTTGAGACTGTTTATTGCCGTTTTGGACGCACTTAAACTGAAGTTTGCTGCTGGAATTTCCTGTGATAACTGGAGTTGAAAAGTTTATTTTAGGAAATCATTTGATCTCCAAATTATTATGGGATTTTATGATTAATATCCTTTGTTCGTTAGGATTTTATTTTCTTTTGCTTTTAAAACTCCTAGATTCCTATTTTAGGTAGGTTGCTTATTTGATTAGGTATCTTTCATATGTATGTTTTTTTTGGCTGAATTCTCTCTCCCCTGAATTCCATTCTAGACGTTTTATACGCTCTTAGAGAAGAGATTTTTTTGCATTTTTTTCTAGTTCACAGACGTCTTTAGCAGCCAAGGACAATCGAAATTTTGATTCTACAAAAGTTGTGATATCTAATTTATTTTTATTCCTTCTTTATTCTTGAGTATTTACATATTTTTGTGTTTGTTAAAATTATTATTTTGATTAATTATATAATAGGGCACATTATTTAATTGTCAGAATAGTATATAGCCATTTAGAATCCAAAAATCCGTAATTGTTTGGTCAATCTTAATATTTGTAGCAGTTAAAAACGTTGATTATGATAAGTTTTTTATTGTTGTTATGAAAATATGTAATCTGGCCTAAATGAACCGAGCTTGTGAGTTTGTTGGTCAGGTGTCTCTTTAGTTCTTGATGCTATTGTTAACCCTTAGAGCTTATTTAGGGTTGTTTAATCAATAAGAGAAGTAATCAAAGAGTTTGTTTTAGTTATCAATAAAATAAAGAGAGACTAGATTGTTAGAGATTGTTAACAACTATAGTCAATATATTCATGAATATGGAAGTAGCTTTGCATCAAGGATCAATTTTTGTAATCAAAACCGACATAACTCCTTTGGCTAGAATCTCATCACCTATTGAATTTACCTATTTATTTAATTTTACTTCCTTTAATTTGTAGTGATTTTTGCTATTTCTAGTAATTTTTAGTTTAATCGACCATCAAAATCTCCCCTTTTATTTTATTTGATAATTAAATTTGTTCAGATTCCTGTGGATTCGACTATGCTCACTACTATCTGCAAGTTTAGGAGTATGAATTATTTTTGATTAATTCTACACCCATCATCAATATTCGATAATATATTTTATGATTTTTGTTACTATTAAATTTGTGAAAAACTTTTATTATGTTAAAATAGAAATTACTATCACTTTGTACATCTAATTATTAATAATTTTAACATTGTCATTTTACGTCAAATTGGTGCTACCATTCTTTTTACCTTGTATTCGCTCGGAGTCCCACATCTTGAACCTCTCGGTTGACTAAGAATATCTGCATTTTGACCATACATATCCCTTCAGAATACAAAGAATGATGACGAAGGGCGATGACCATAGAATTCCGGGCTAGCAACTTTTTCAGTACCATATATGTTAATAATCTCCATCGCGTCATCCAGTTTGATCATACATTTAACAATTTCACTATTTAAATTGGTCGAGGCCATTAATTGATTTGTTTTTGGAATTAAAAACTAAACAAACTACAGAGTTTAGAGCTGGAATTTTATAAGGGATTAAAAGAGTTGAAAATTTCCAACAAGTTAACTTTAAACCAGAGCCTCACCCTGATTCCCAAATATAAGACCGTTACGACTTTAAACTCTTTATTTCAACATAAAACACAAACGTTTAGTTATTTGTGTAGATATCCTGTGTTAATTAGCAAATTGTATCTCATTCTCTGTGTCACAATCATCTCTTGTTCTTGTATCAATTACCATTTGGTACACTTCCACCATACTTGGACAACTTCCTGAATCACATTCTACACATTTTTTTGCAATTCTCAAGAAATCACACATCTCATCTTCACAGTCCCCCGTTGCCTGCAATTCAGATATTAGTCCAAACATATCACCATAATCAATACTCTCAAAAGAGCTAATAAACTCGTTGATTTAGGTCAGATCCGGGGGGACCCTTCCTATCTCAGTCTGGGTCAAGTCGTACAACTAGACGAGGTGAAAGTTGGATTATAGACTGCACTTAGATGATACTAAGCTACCTACGTACCCACTTGAGGATCAAGTCTATCGTAGTTCAAGTATGAGATACGCTTCCAGTTGGAGAGTCGTATTTGCGTACGAAGAGCCCAAATTTGTATAGAGGGAACTTACTCTCAAGTTTATAGTAGAAAATCAGATTGTGAACCCCTGATACTTATTTTGAGGTGATATTTATAGATGTTGTATCGTACGGACATGATGGTGATAGTTGGGGTCCTAAGATCACACCACGTGTAATTAATAGACGGTTCTGATCCCGGGTCTCACTCAAGATTACGGGTCGACCCTATCGGGTCCATTTAGAAGCACGCGGATCCTTCGAACTTAATGCCAGAGCATAATTTGTATTTGATGAAGGTCGGACTTGTATCCACTTTCACTACTCACTAGCCTCGTATTAATGACCGACCTGGGGGCTTTGGTGAGGTAAATCAGTGTCACCAACGGGTTCGCGTACATGAACGACCCAAGACCCAAGTTTGGTATATCATTAAGTCCCCCACTTCTTCAGTATTTAGGAAGATGCATTTATGCATATGAATTTTATACTGATGAAGTAAATATCTAGACCTGGGAACCTTGGTGATGTAAATCAGCGTCACCAACGGGTTCGCGTACATGAACGACCCAACGCCCAAGTTTAGTATATCACGTGTTGATACGAGTTAAAGCTTTGACCAACCTTCTAACACCAATTGGTGCCTTAGGTTTGGCGAGTCAAGTTAGATGTATCATTTAAATACTTAATAGTGGTTCCTCTTCGTACCACAATACGAGTTAGTGGTTTAGCTCTTAAATTATGTCCGCCAAGGCCTTGACTCGTATCAAAATACGAGGTGGTAGCTTAGGTTACACATTTTGCCCATTCACCCCTTGACTCGTACGATAATACGAGGTGGTGGCTTAGGTTACGCATTTGGTCAGTTCACGCCTTGACTCGAACGACAATACGAGGTGGTGGCTGAGGTTACACATTTTGCCCATTCACGCCTTGCCTCGTATGAGAATACGAGGTGGTGGCTTAGGTTACACATTTTACTCATTCACGCCTTGCCTCGTATGAGAATACGAGGTGGTGGTTTAGGTTACACATTTTGTCAGTTCACGCCTTGACTCGAACGACAATACGAGGTGGTGGCTGAGGTTACACATTTTGCCCATTCACGCCTTGCCTCGTATGAGAATGCGAGGTGGTGGCTTAGGTTACACATGTTACTCATTCACGCCTTGCCTCGTATGAGAACACGAGGTGGTGGTTTAGGTTACGCATTTTGTCAGTTCACGCCTTGACTCGAACGACAATACGAGGTGGTGTCTTAGGTCCGTATGAATTTTTATACTGATGAAGTAAATATTTAGGTGATAGCGTGACTGTCAATTCTCTCCGTACTATCATGCTACTTGAGTGATTATGGCAGATATTTCGTATGAAAATATGAGTCGGTGTTGATGATGTAAGTGAAAACCTGGGAAAGAAAATTGAGCATGTTGGAATAAAACAAAATTCGCATGGTCATATTGAAACGACGTTATGAACAAAACGCATTGCTTTGCAATGCGGTCTCGTGATTCTAGCCTTCTGAGCTTGTTTAGGCCTTCAAATTGCCCTTTTATTAATTTTTCGGAAAGAAATCCACTGTGTCGGAATGACATGAAATTCGTTCGGGTATAGCGAAATGGTGTTCTGAACAAGACGCATTGCTATGCAATGCGGTCTCGTGATTTTAGCCTTCTGAGCTTGTTTAGGCCTTCAAATTGGTCTTTTATTAATTTTTAGGTTTTTAAATTGGCCTTGCATCGTATACCATGACGATTCTATGAGTTATATTGCTAAATTGATCTTGATTCGTATGAAAAAACGAGTTAAAGGGCTACGAACTGGTGTTGATTCGTTTGCATATAGGAAGATAAACATGCAGCCATATCTTCCTTGACTCGCATGATAATACGAGTTGACTCGTATGTTGGTATATTCACAAGAAGCTTGGGCTATAAGACAAATGTCCTCATAGAATACCAAGAGTTTCCTCTTCTTGGGATCCGAACACTTCATGGATTATATACCGTCGGATCCATTTTTTCACTATCCATCTGGACCGTCCCTTTTCCTTTGCCCTTGTGCTATAAATAAGATTTGTCACTAGCAATTTTTACCTTTACCCACCTTTACTTTTAGAGAGAGAAAGATTGTAAGAGAAAGGGATTCCTCCTCCTCGTCTCCAGATTCGAAGCTAAGGGTCGTCCGGTTCAACGATCGACGTCCTCCTCTCGTACACCCATCTAGGTATAGCTATAGTTCTCTTTATATATTTTATTTATTTGTTTATATTATGGCTCGTACTAGGTCGTCTAGATCTGTAAATAATAATGAAATAAGTGATTCGGATGAAACCAATATCATTCCTTCTAAGCTTGCACATAGGGAACAAGTCGTCGATATGGTCGACCCGGAGGAGGTCGAATCATCCCATCACAGTGTCCCATCTTCTGAAAATACCGAGGCTCCTGGATATGGAGATATCGAGGGTGATGAGGATGTTAATTCACATATCACTTGGTTAAATAACCCTTCGATTTTAACTCAGGCTAAAATTAACGAAATTAGAGTTAGGTATTTTATCCCTCTAGATTATGATGTTCTTGTGCCCTCTCCAAATGATCGAATGCACCGCCCACCTGTTGGGTATCGTACTTTTCATGTAGCTCATTTGATGTCTAGTGTAAGGCTCCCGTTACACCTAGCTATTGAAAATATTTTAAATGTTTATCGACTGTCTCCTACTCAGTTATTACCCAACTCTTATAGGCATATCGTCATGTTTATCGTATTAATGACTGCCTTTGATAAAGGGACAGATTTTGTAAACTTCCATAGGATGTTCTATCTCTGTCGTAGTTCTAAGTCTGATCAAAGAGGATTTTTTTATTTATCTCCTAGAAAAGATGCTAGGCTTCAAGAGACTACTCGTGATTCGTTTGGTAACTGGAAAGACAAGTATTTTTTTGTTTCTCCTCCTGAGGGTACGAATTGGGTCGTGTCTAGGCAGTGGTCCTTAAGATCACCTTCTCTTTCCGATATTGGTAATCCGAACTGGGGCCGTGGATTCCTAAATGAATTAGTTGAGTGGCCATATGATGCTACGAAATTGATGGAAGAATCCGTATTGGTATCTTGCGGATTAAGTGCAGCTCCCATTCCAGGAGTAAAGTCACTTGGTAAGACTCTTCGTTTTTATCCTCACATGAATTTTATATGCAAGTAGTTTGACATCTTTTTTTTTTATAGAAATGTCTACTCGTCGTGCTCGGATTGACAAGAAACATACAGCTAAGACCGGTGGAAGTGACCCCGATGATGCTCCCTCCAAAGGTAAGCAAGTTGCATCCGGCACAAGTAGGCAACCTTCCAATGTCTCGGGTCGTTCGGGACCTCGAATCAAGATTATTCAGCCAGGTGATAAGACAATCAACAGGTCTTCAACACTTGTCTTTGAGAGAGTCCCTTCATCTCGGTCCGTTCCCGAACCAGTAGCCGAGGATCCGTGTGACATTGTCGATGATACCGAGGCTGCGCGAGGGCCCGTGATGGGGACTGTCCAACACAATTATCGATAACTAGATATGGTATGAATCAAAAGTTATAATTTCAAGACATTTTAGAAAAATCTCCAAATTCAGAGGCTTCTTGTCATCATATCAGATTGTCCCTAATGTTGCGAATAAACATGGAGCTTAGTGTCACGCCCCGACAGTTTGAGGTATTTTGAGATGACTGGGATGTGTCATCTTACTTGAAGACGAGATCCTTGATGCTATTGGATTATTCTAGAAAAATCTAAAAGATTCTAGAAAGATCTAGAAGATTCTAGAATGTTCTAGAATACTCTAGAATGATGTAGATATTAGTAGAAAGATCCGGAATTGTGTAGAAGGTTCTAGAATATTCCGGATAAGAGTGGAGCAATGTAGAAGTCTCTAGAATTCTCCAATATAAATATCTAGAAGAATAATCTAGATAATAGATCGTAGCCGTAGGATTAAGTTAATCTTAGCCGTCCATTTCAAGGATGGGTAGTATAAATAGAGGTTAGGGGCTCATTTGTAATCAACCAAGTGTAGAATCAAGTCTTGTGAGTCATTGAGAGTAATAGTGTAGTATTCTCTCAAGTTCTACTCTTGTGTTCTTCCCTCCAAATTTCTTACTCTCTATTGCCAAATTCCTTTTTCACACACGAGCACGTGAGTGATTGTCGAGGCTGACTTAGCACAATCTCGCAAGAGGCGGATTGAAGGGCTAAGTGCCGCACGGGACATTAGTATCGAGGCTAAGTCCGTGACATTAGGGCCTGATTGGATGGGATGCTATTTTCAATTTTTTATTTTCCTCAGAAAAAAGTAAGAGATTTTATATTTAGGGAGTAGATATGATGGTGAAATTGCGTTTGGATGATTTTTTTTTATAGAAAAAAGTGTAATGAATAGATATGATGTGATATATTTTTTTCTTGTAAGAAAAGATGCTTTTTTGTGTGGATGAATTTTTATTTTATAAAAAAATCTAGACATATTTTAGTTAAACTTATCGATTAAGACATTAAAAAATATGCAAAGTGGATCGTATATCGCACATTGCGACATTTCGAATCAAGATATGTACTTTTTTAATTGCATATGTCAATATATTGTCGGATAAAAGCCTTTTAGTCTTTGAGTACACTATCAAATCATGAATAGTTAAAAAATGATTTTCCTGAGAATAATTTGAGAAAATTACAATTAAATCCATTTTTCAAGGGAATTTTAGATTTTTTTTGGGGAATATTTACTGTACCATTTATTTGAAACAATTTTAAGAGGTTTCAAATAAGTACATTTTTTATAAAAAAAAATCTATGAAAAATTGGAAAATGAGAGATGAGGTTCCATCCAACTGGGCCTTACATTTCCTTTTTGTGGAACTAATTAATAATATAATTTCGTTGATATTATATTGCATATAAAATGAATGACTGTTGCTGTAATTTTATAGTGTACTCTGTTAAGCAATAAAAACAAAAAGTGGAGATTAAAGATGATATTGATTTTAAACGTCATTAATGTTAGATGAAATAAACGTTTTACCAATGTGCTCATGACTAAGGCTGTCAATCAAGCCGAGCGAGCCGAGCTTGCATAGGCTTACGCTCGGCTTGATACTAAATGAGATTTTGCGTTTGAGGCTTGGGCCCGTCTTGACGAGCTTCAAACTGAGCCCGAGCCGGCTTGAATGTAGAATATCAACATTTTTGTCTTTTAAGTACAATTGATAAAATAAACCTACCAAATAAAAAAAAAAGCATAACAATTTCAAAACACTTCAAAATCATCACAATCAAACTATAATCGTACTACAAATCCTTAAACTTTGTTTCGTAAAGTCAAAATACTAATTATTTTCCTATATTGTTTCGCTACTTGAGAACATTTACAATTAAAATACGATTGACTTTTTTATTTTCATCCAATTTGACTTCCATATTATTCTTGTATTTATAAACGTTTGTTTATAAAGTATAAGTGATATTTATATAATTTTGCATGTTAGTATTTTATTTTAAATATATGCACACATATATATTATAATATATATTTTTATAATTTATTTATACGAGCCCGAGCTCAATTCAAGCCGAGCCTACCTCCGCTCACGCTCGACTTGAATATGAATTCAAGCCTTAACCTTCAACTCAAACTGAAAAATGTTCAAGCCGAGCTTTCGAGCTTCGAGCCGGTTTAAGCTCATTGACAGACCTACTCATGACTACTAATTTTCATTATTTATATTTCCATATAAAATTTTATTATTTTCTAAAACATATTGTCACCTATAACCCCACTTTCCTTGAAACGTAACTGAAACAAGAATGTAATAAATAACAGAAAATTGCATTACCATGGTATTGTCAATTCTGTTGGTCGAAGGAAGGGATTGAATTCTTGGACTGGTTATTATTGCTCGTCTCCTCATGAAATTGATTGCAACTTGCGAAGGGGAATAAACCATCTAACAACCAGAAACAAAGCAAAAAACACTACCCAGCCAACAATGAATCCATCTACAAATGCATCTCTCTCTCCTGATTCACAAGGGTCTAAAGGGTAACCACAAAACCCTCTATTATTTGCATAGATTTCAGGAGGAAACATTAATGACTTGGGAAAGGCGGGCACAGGGCTTGACAAAAGATTATTAGCAACTGTGAGGGAGTTCAAACTATAGAGAGTGACGAGTTGTTGGGGAGTCCGGCCTGTGAGGAGGTTGTTATTCAGTTTCCAAACATTGAGATAGGAACAATTTGCAATCAAAATACTTGTATTAAATGTAAAATCAAAATCCAACATCTTCTGAGGTGAGCTATTTTGCTGGTTTACTGACTTGACTTGACTTCCCAGCCGTGACCTTCACTTCTTCTGTTTTGAAAGTCTCGGTTACATGATACATCTCATTAATATCAAATACCAACAATTTACAATCAACCGGCAACTATTACAATCAACAACTGTTACAACCAGTTAACAACTAGTATGAAAGTAGAAAAAGTCTCACATGGTGTTGGTGAGAAAAGAAATCAAGACCTCATCTTGGGCCGCAGTTTCACCAGTAAAACTAGGTTTCATGGCCTTTCTTCAAAATGCTTAATAATGGAGATTGCCGTGATCTTCACTTCTTAATCAGGGTAATTATCAAGTTTTACTCTGAACAATGGAAATTAACCCTAATTTTTAACTAGTGCATACAGGAAAGATGTCCGCAATTTCCCTCTAGCTACCAAGTCACACTGATCTCAAGTCAAGTCAGTCAACTCTATTGCTATTTATATTTTTTATGTCTCGAACAGGGACTAATTATAGTAACATTGATATAATATTTTGTTATTTGAAGCATGGTTTCACTTTTCACTGATATTTTCGATCATTCACTGCACATTTGCTATTGGGGTTAAATACGAATTCGTTTATAGGATAAGATGAAACCACCTAATACTTAGCTAATAACAATATTGAAAGTCTACTTCCAAAAACAACTCAAAGATTGTACTTTTATGAAAGTAAAAGAAATAATGAGAAATTTTATGTTAAAAAAGGTTGGCACAGAATGTGTCTATATAGCAAGAAACTGCTTTATCGGACAAGAAATTGTAGTTTATTTCTAAAGAGTGCACCAATTTAAATGTGTCTCTTCTTATCAATAAAGCTGTGTCTATTAAGGAAAATAACTCTAGCAAATTGATTATGAAAAAGGCACTTTCTAAAAAATTTATTCTTTAAACATTGCAACTCTAAATAATATATAAAATATATCCACAAAATTAAAATAAATCCAAAAACAATTAAATAAAGATGATGTGTCATGTTCCCAAGTGTCAGTCAATTTATTTTATATATGCATATCTATATCTATACCATACTAAAAGTGTGGATTTTTCATGTTGTTTCTTTCAATTGTGAAAAGGCTATATAACCATTATTATTATTATTATTATTATTATTATTATTATTATTATTATTATTATTATTATTATTATTATTATTTCGTCCCATTTAATAGATCTTCTTGTTATAATATTAGATTTACTAAAATTAGTTTCAATTAATATTATTTTATTTAAGGGTTTATGAACCTTTTTACAGTGGGGATTTAAAGTATATAAAGGTTTATAATAAATTCTATAACAAACACATATAACTTCAGATCCTGAAATATAATTGTAACCATGAGTCTTAACATTCAAGGTCAAAGCATCAAGAATATTAACATCAGATAAAGATAATTGTAAATTTGGATAAACATCAAAATAAACTGGACCATGTGCCAAACTAGATTGTATAATTCCCATTAAAGATTGTTATTATTATTATTATTACTATTATTATTATTATTATTATTATTATTATTATTAATAATAATAATAATAATAATAATAATAATAATAATAATAATAATAATAATAATAATAATAAAACTCTCAAACTCCCACCTTTCAACTACAATGGAAGTTTAAAGAGTTAATAGGAAATAAAATGCTTTCCAACTCCTCACCTTTCATCTACACAAAAGATGTTAGAAGTCTCATTGATTGCATTAAAGAAATGATGTCTTTCTCTTTTCAACTACTATAAGTATTCTCTATCAATTTCTGAATTCCAATGGGCTCTACGGTGAGAAAAATCTCTCAAACGAGAGACATAGAGAATGTGCAACTAGTATTCTTAAAATTCTTTTTATACTCATATCTTGAATGACAATATCACAAAGTTCACGTGGAGAATATCATCACTGATGAGATCAAGTTGCTCAATGTCTCCTTCCAAGATCATACAAACAGCCAACAAAGCATCAATTTGAATAAAGTCATGATCATATATAATTGCCGATCCAATGTCATTTATCACCAGTGGTTGGACATCTAAATCACTGGTGCCAGAGACCAGAGACTCATATAGAAATCATATTAAAGCGAATTTGAAGTTTCTTTTATGGCTCTATTCAACTGAAGAAAAATTAACATGATAATAATCTTCAACTTATTGTGGTGATGTTTCTGATATATCTATATTCATGTTCATTGCTACTGATATATGAGACATCGCTAGCCACTCATTTTCTCCCATTTATGCCAGCAAAGGCACGTGATAAGAAATGTTAATATCATTGTTGATGGTGCAGATTTTCCTACCGATGATCTTTCTCAGTGCAAAAGTAAGGCTTAGGAGTTCAAGTACCACCAAGAAAGCCAATAGACTTTGGATAGCTTGTAAGGAAAGAGTTAAAGAAGATGAATTTTGATGGGTCTATTTCAAAGTAATTGTCTTTCCGCTTAAAAATAAAGATATAAGATTCATGAATTAAAATATGTTATATGATCGGGATACAAAGTGCTTTTGATTAGTATTGACATTGTGAATTTCTCATCGTAGTACTACACTTCTACTGTGTATAATTTTACTAATTCGATTATATTCGGATAAAATAATTTCGAAATACTAGATAGTTTAATATTTACTATCTTTAGCCCCTCTCACTCTCTCTCTAGACCCTAGCCTTTTTTTCTTTTTCTTTTTTCCTCCTGACGATGGCTTGGTGAGGCAGTTGTCTACTTTACCACTGTTACCACTACCATCGTCGGCGGGTTGGGTTGGAGCACCCTTCTTCAAATTGTACATCACATCTTCAAATTTGACGAGACAGATATAGATCTAATGAGACAGAGACAGATCTGATGAGATAAAGACGGATGATACATAAATTTTTATATAGCGTTTTAGATTTTTGTTTAGTATTTTATTTTCTCTCTCGTATGAGAGTTTGCTTTCTCTCTCGAATGAGAGTTTTGTCTGTCCTTGAATAAGAGTTGCACAAGAATCTTCGTGTGCTTGTTTGTGAGTTCTTAAGATTTGTTATTTTCAAGAAACTTGATAGTTGGTGTTTCAGATGTTCTTACTACATCGTTTGAGTCGATATGAATTGTATTATTCCAAGCGTTGTAAACTTTCAATTGAATGACATATAAGACTGATTTTTCTTCAAAAAAAAAAAATACCAACTTTTCTTATTTTACAGTCCATATTAATAACAACAACCATTACAGTTATTAACAATAATAATCGATCGTTGTAATTGCATTTAGGTGGAGAAAAGAAAAATTAGTTGAAGAATTATATTAATTGATTTCTCCTTGAGCGCCATTGTATAATTTTAATAATTGATATTTAAAAGAAGACAATAATAGCAAAGGTGGAAAAATGAAAAACAAGTTAAAGAATCGCATACTAATTGATTTTCTTTTAAAGTATTCATACTTAGATTCATAATAGGAAGTGTAAAATATAATTTACACCCCTGAACGATAGTAAGTGTCACATATGCGTCCCTAAACTTTAAATTGTACCAAAATGGTCTCTCAAGAAAATTTATGAGTTATGTTAAATTGTAGATCCAAACGTAACCTTGCAAAAAAAGAGGATAAGAAACTGAGAATTTTTTTTCATCTTTTTTTTTTTTTTTTGTATTTAGACCAGTTTATTTTTTATATTTATTAATCAAAAAGGCGACTAATTGATTGGGATTTAGAAATTGAATATTCAACTTAATATATTTTATAAAATAAAAACACCGAACAACCTAAGCAAGTGTCATATGTGTCCATATTTGGGTAACTTTATATATATATATATATATATATATTTTGTCACCTTGATACTTAACAATCTTATTTTGTTGATATGACTAAGAAATAATTACGAGTGACAATTCATATAAATTAATAAAAATCCAATATAAAGTACATTAACTTATCTTTTCATATCTATATCACTTTTTTATTTGTGCAGCATACATCACAATAATTCTAACCTTTGAATTATTCAAATGATTTATCAATTATTTATATATTAAAAGTTGTGTTTGGATGAGAGCATTTAGCATAGTTATAAATTTCTACGAGGGACCATTTTGGTACCTTTTAAAGTTTAAGGACCCATTTGTGACACTTACTATAGTTCAGGGGTATAAGTTGTATTTTACCCTAATAGGAAATCAAGTGGTCGCATGACTCGCATCATGTCAAGTCTATATTAATTTATTTCCTATATTTTAAGATCCTAATTTATTTATTTAATATAATTTTAAGACCCTAATTTGAGTAAACATTTGATTAAAGAAATATAAGACATACTATATTATATTTGATGTATTCCTATAGCTTACCTTTTGCAACTATTACTAAATATATGTAAATTCGATATTGCATAAGTTTGATGCATTCTCAAATGTATAATAACAATTCACATGTTTTTAATAAGATAATTTATATTCCATAAAAAAAATGCATTTTTTCATCTGGTATATACTAATGATATCCCAAGCTCCATTTAGTTAAGATCACATATAAAATAACTATTGCATGAAATATGTGCCACATGGCGAGATGATTTTGTTTGGAACGCCAACTCTAATTAATTTTCTTCCCATTTTCTGAAGGAGATCCGTTTTTTTGTCTTTTTTGCCTTTTGTTTTGTTTTTTCAAGGCATTTCTGGTCTTTAAATTTTCTACTTTCAACATACTTTTGTTTTGTTATAAATATATTATATTATGTGGATGTCTATACAACTTCAAGTCCTTTTCTTTTCATGACTTTTCGCCTCTGATCATGAATATAATTCATTGTCATTTATATTCCCTCATTATGTAATCAACCTTCGAAGTTCTTGTAATTAGTATTTTGTGTCTATAAATAGGACACGCAATTGTATTGTTTGTACACACAAAAAAATCAATAAAAGAATTATCTCATTCTCTAATCTCTCTACTTTATAATATTTGGGATTATTTCATAATACGTTATCAGCAAGATTCGTCTCAAATTGTTAGTCGAATTTTCATATTGGTGCTGTGGTAAAAGCAAACGTCCTTGCCGAGGTATCACGCTGTTAAGATAAAAAAAAGGAGGAAGTATTTCACGCCACCTTTTTGAGAATTGAACTGGGTAAGAACTAGGTGAGATCATTATGTTTTATATTATTTACATCCATTGTCATCATATTGATGATCATTTAAAAATAAATTTTCATTTTTGGTGACACAGAAGAAAATTTCGTAATCATTACTTCTATGTTACTTTGAAGAGAATTTTTTAATTATTATGTCTTTGTCCTAACAAATCAAGCAATTTATGGGAAATTTGAGCATAAAGTGTATTCGTATTATCAACATTGATATTTAGATCTCATGTAAGTTTATGTGGATTAATATAACTATGTTTATATAAATTATTTGATTATGATCTAACTTATCTTATACTTTAATGATATAATTATAATGATGAATCTTGCAAAACTTGACTTTGTTGCTCTTGACATTTTAGAGAAGAAATATTTATCTTTGGTGTTAGATGTTGAAATTCATTTAGATGAAAATGGTCTTCAAGACACATTCAAAGACGGAAAGAAAGCATCTAATCAAGATAAAACCAAAAATCATGAGCCTCGTCGGTTCTGCTCCATTCTCTGAAGTCAATCTAGCAACAAATAATCATTTGAATCATGAACAAAATCGAGGTCGTGCACATGTAAATGGTTAACAGTGGTGATTGTTCAAATAACACATTCTTTCCGCCAGAGGTGGAAAAATAATGAATAGAAAAGTGATGGTGGCCGAAATAGCAAATCTGTGGAGAAATTATGCTATCGTTGTCGCGGTAAAGGTCATTGCTCACGTACCTGTCGTGGACATTTAGATGTTGCTGATTTCTTTGCTGATCCTGATGGAAAAATTGATCACTTAATTGGAGGTGGGAGTGTTTAAAAATAAGTTTTTTAAGTTTTAATTCTAGTAATTTATAAATAAATATTTAAGCATGTTGTTTTCTTTTTAAGATCAATAAATGAATTTATTCATAAGATTGTCTTTTCTCATATTAAATAATATTGTTTGGTATTGATTTATTTCTTTTTATGTTTCCATAAAGAATGAGTATTTACTCGATCCGCAGCAACATCAATAATGAAGATATGTGTCTCGCTGATAGTGCAACAACTCACACCATCCTCAAGAATAAAAAATACTTCTCTTATTTAGTAATTCAAGAAACCAATGTTAGTACTATATCGGGCAGTACAAAGTTAATTGAAGGCTCCGGCAGAGCTAATATATTGTTACCCGGAGGAACGCAATTTTATATTGATGAAGCATTATATTCTACCAAGTCTCAAAGAAATTTACTAAGTTTCAAAGATATCCGCCGAAATGGATATCATATTGAGACAACAAGTGATGGCAGTATTGAGTATCTTTACATCACTAATATAATATTTGGTAACAAGTGTATATTAGAAAAGTTACCTGCATTTTCCTCCGATTTGTACTATACACATATATCTATTATTGAAATACATGTTATCGTAAACCAGAAGTTTGTGAATCAAAATAAGTTTGTTCTTTGGCATGACCGGTTGGGCCATCTCAGATCAATTATGATGCGAAAGATAATTGAGAATTCATGTGGTCATCCCTTAAAGAGCCAGAAGATTCTTTAATCGAATGATTTCTCATGTGTTGATTGTTCACAAAAAAAGTTGATTATTCGACCATCAACAGCAAAAGTAGGAAGTGAATCTCTTGCATTTTTGGAACGTATTCAAGGCAATATTTGTGGACTAATACACCAGTCGTGTGGACCATTTAGATATTTTATGGTTTTAATTGATGCATCAATAAGATGGTCACATGTATCTTTGTTATCAACTTGCAACCTAGCGTTTGCGAGATTGCTTGCTCAATTGATTAGACTACGAGCACATTTTCTTGATTATCCGATTAAGAAAATACGCCTTGATAATGCGGGTGAATTTACTTCCAAAACGTTTAATGACTATTGTATATTGATTGGAATTGATGTTGAACATCCTGTAGCACATGTTCGTACACAAAATGGTCTAGCAGAATCGTTTATTAAGCGTGTGCAGTTAATTGAAAGAACTTTGCTTATGAGATCAAAACTTCCTATTTCTTGTTGGGGACATGCTATTTTAATTGCAGTAGTGTTTATTCGCATAAGGTCAACAAGTTATCATAAGTTCTCCCCATTACACTTGATTTTTGGTCAGGAACCAAATATTTCCCAACTAAGAAGTTTTGAATGTGCGGTATATGTTCCAATTGCTCCACCACAACACACTAATATGGGTCCTCAAAGGAAGTTGGGAATATATGTTGAATTCGAGTCTCCATCTATAATAAAGTATCTAGAGCCTTTGACTGGAGATTTATTCACGGCTCGGTTTGCTGATTGTCATTTTGATGAATCAGATTTTCCAACATTAGGGGGAGAAAATAAGTAGTTGGAAAAGAAAATTAATTGGAATGAATTATTTTTATCTTATCTTGATCCTTGAACAAAACAAAGTGAATTGGAAGTTCAGAAGATAATTCACTTGCAAGGTTTAGCTAACCATCTGCCAGATGCATTTACTGACCTAAAGAAAGTGACTAAGTCACATGTACTAGCTGTTAATACTCCAGTGAGAATTGTTGTCCCTGAAAGACAAAGTAATGAGTCTACTGCACGCTTGAAGCGTGGTAGACCTATCGGTTCCAAAGATAGTCATCCTCGAAAAAGAAAAGGAGATAAGAATCAAGATGGTCTAATAGAGGATAAAATAACTCCAAAAGAGTCCCCAGTCATAACTAATATTTCGGTTCCAGAAGAACCTCAGGTACTTGAAAATTCTGAAAATAATGAGATCTCAATAGATTATGTTATGAACGGGATACAATGAAAATGAAATGAAGTCAACCTTGATGATAAATTTGCATATAATGTAGCGCTAAATATGATGAATGATAATGAAGATTAAGAACCAAAGTCTGTTAATGAATGCAGACAAAGATCAAAATCCCTAAAGGATATAATATGCCTGAAGAATATAATTCAAGTTCTCGAGAACATTATTCAATTAAATTAAATAAGTCCTTGTATGGAATGAAACAATCTGGACGAATGTGGTATAATCGTCTGAGTGAATACTTGTTGAATGAAGGATATAAGAATGATCAATTTTCATGAAAAGATCTGGAAATGAGTTTGTTATAATTACAGTTTATGTTGACGATTTAAATATCGTTGGAACCCCTGAAAAGATTCAAAACGCTATAAATTGCTTAAAGAAAGAATATGAGATGAAAGATCTTGGAAGACCAAAATTTTGCCTTGGATTGCAAATTGAATATTTAATGAACGGAATTTTTGTATATCTAGACGCCTATGTATCAAAGGTGCTAAAGTTATTCTATATGGATAAATCACATCAATTGAGAGCCCCGATGGTCGTAAGGTCACTAGATATGAACAAAGATCCTTTTCGACCTCGAGAAAGTGATGAAGAACTACTTGGTCCTGAAGTACCATTTCTAAGTGCAATTGGTGCACTAATGTATCTTGTTTGTCATACTTGACCTGATATAGCATTCGATGTTAATCTATTAGCGAGATATAGTTCTTTTTCTACACGAAGGAATTGGAATGGGGTTAAGCAGGTACTTCGCTACCTTAGAGGTACAATTGATATGAGCATGTTTTATTCAAATATACCCAAGTCCGAATTGATTGGATATGCAGATGCTGGATATCCGTCTGATCCTCATAATGGCCATTCACAGTCGGGCTATTTATTTACATATGGTGGCACAACTATTTCCTGGCGATCTATGAAACAAACCATATCGGCCACATCATCGAATCATGCAGAAATCTTGTCTATTCACGAGGCAAGTTGAGAATGTGTTTGGTTAAGATCTATGATTCAACACATTCGCGGGACTTTTGGTTTATCTTCTGGAAAAATGATCCCAACGATCTTATATGAAGATAATTCTGCATGCATCGCACAATTGAAAGAAGGGTACATCAAAGGAGATAGAACAAAACATATTTCAATAAAGTTCTTTTTCACTCATGATTTTCAGAAGAATGGTGATATCAATGTTCAACAAATCTATTCTAGTGATAAATCTTCCTAATTTGTTTACCAAGGCACTTCTTACAGCAACATTTGAAAAACTAGTCTGTAATATTGGCGTGCGTAGACTTAAAGATCTTGTCTAATATTGTCATAAGGGGGATATAATACATGATGCAACTCTTTTTCCCTTAACAATGGTTTTTTCCCATTGGGTTTTCCTGGTAAGGTTTTAAATGAGGCAGCATCTGACTACGTATTGGAAGAATTATGTTCTTTTTCCTTCACTAAGTTTTTATCCTACAAAGTTTTTCCTAGTAAGATTTTAACGAGGCATATTCTTAGATTATGGACATCCAAGGGGGAGTGTTATAAATATATTATATTATGTGGATGTCCATACAACTTCAAGTCCTATTCTTTCCATGACTTCTCACCTCTCATCCTGAATATAATTCATTCTCATTTATATTCACTCATTATGTAATCAACCTTTGAGGTTTTTATAATTATTATTTTGTGTCTATAAATAGGACATGCAGTTGTATTGTTTGTACACACAAAAAAAATCAATAAAAGAATTCTCTCATTCTCTAATCTCTCTACTCTATAATATTTGGGGTTATTAATTCATAATATGTTTTACTTTATTCTTTGGGTCTATGATTTAACTTCGCCTTTTTGTTTCCAATTTACTAGAGTGATACACTCACTATTAGTTAATTAGGTCATTAATTATAAAATGTATAACTTCTCATCTTCTATTTTTTACTGACATTTTTTCTTGAGATAATTTACTCACTTCAGATTCATCCATGAGAATAGGCTGCAACCATTTAAATAGCTAGATTGAGAATATTTTTTGCCTTAGACATCTAACAATTTGTATTAGAAAAACTTCAGTTTATTTTAGAGCTCCCAAAAATTACTATTAGAGCTCGACTATACATTAATTTTCACAAAAAAATTGACACCACAATAATATATTTGGAGTGCTAATATCATTTTTCATCGTTCGATTATAACAAACTTCAATTATATATGTATTAAAGTTTTTACAAGATCAGTTATAATAAATCTATCTTTTATTACAATACTCCCGATTATTTTAGTTCTTAAACCCAAAGTTATAAATAATTATAAAAAATAAATGGACTATTTTAGTTCTTAAACACAAAGTTATAAATAATTATAAAAAAATAAATGGACAAACGTGCTTTGCACTAGTATATATATATATGTGTGTGTGTGTATAAAAGAGAGAGAGACTTTCAATCTCAAGTATTCCCATTAAAATAAATTCTACTTTTAAACTTTCATTAGAGTACTTTTTGATACTCTCTAAAATTTTATTAAGTTTTTGATGTGGGACAAAGAATACATTGTATATGCAAGCTATCGAGCAATCCTCAACTTAAATTGTATATATTGCTTTTTTACTCAATATTCAAATCATACAAGATAGTGTAATTTTAATTAAATTTTCTATTAGTGTTAAAATTTCAGATTATGGACGAAATCAATGATAGTCAAAGCTTTAAACTGGAATTTCATATGTCACCACATGAAATATTACACACGCGAACCTAACGGCTTTCGAAAAGTTCACATAAAAAAGTTTAAGCACATACACGCTTTGTGCTTCATCCTAGGATCATGACCACTTATAAAAATTATTCCAACTTTTAATAATCGCGGTACCAGCCTTTGTCTCCACTTAGTTGAAGTTTTTCCATACATCAAGAGATATCAAATTTCTTACTTCATTAAGAGTTTCAACTAATTCTCTTTATATACAATTCTTAGAAATATTAAATACTAATTCTCTTTATATACAATTCTTAAAAATATTAAATTTTATTTGTAGTTCACTTTAGTCACTTTTCAGTAACTTGTAATTACCCATTAAATCTTTTAACTAATTGTAGTACTCAGAAAAAGTAGGGTTCCTACTACTGTTAATTTCTAGAAATGTTTTTAGATCCATTCCATACCGATTCTCTTTACCAATTCTCTTGAGACATTCGGTAGCTAAATTTCTTTGTGATATCACAAATATTATATTAATGACGCATTCCGAAATTAAATCTCTCTATAACCATGTCTCGGGTTAATATGTCTGTTCTTTCTCTTATATATTTGGACCTCGAACTCATTATATCTTCTTCTTCAATTACTTCTTGTGCCACAAAAGATTTACCACGGCTGCTTCAATTTCCGGTTAAAAAAGAAATTAGGAAGCCGGAAACAACTCATGACATATGTATATATTGTTGAAACTTTCGTGATTAATATTTGTGTATAACAAGTGTTTAATGAGAAATTAAATAGAGCTGGTTTCGAACATTTATAAGGAAGTTCTTTATCCCACATAGGAAAAGTAAGGAAGTTGAAGTGGATCTATAATTAATGTACTTCCTTGAATACTTAAATTGATAACAAAAGGTAGTGGAGGGATCACTCACGCCCGGTGCGATGCACTGCTACCGCGTCGCGCTCGCCGTGACCTGTGGACCGAGGCCGTGGGCCGTGTGCTCGCGTGCAGTCGGTGGTCATGGTCTATCTTTTTGCTGTGAGAAAATTAATTTAAGTATGAAAAGTCACAATTTTGATTCAATTTGATTGCCAAAATTAATTTCTTGAACCTTAAACCGAATTGGTTCAATTTGGGCGCCCATGACTCTTCAGCTTGAATGAAAAGGTGCAACCTTTGGTTCAACAAAACCTAGCCGAATCAATGCAACCCTTAAGTGGTGACTCCATATTTCCTATAAATATTTGACCCCTTAATCCGAAACAAACACTTCATTAAATTGAAAATATACAATTTTTGTCCTTTGTTAAATTCTGCTCTGTTCAAGTATATTCATATACTGCTATTTCAATATATTTTGCCTGATTTATCATGGGAGGCTTATTTGCTAATACCTAGCAGTAAAGGGTGCAAATAAAGTCTTAAACAAACAGCGATCCTCGACTGGGGTAGAATCTCGGTCTTACAATTTCTTCAACAATTTTAAGACTTCATTTTTTGCAACGGCCGAGAGTTCTGTAAAAGAGGACAATGTGTCTGGAATTTCAAAATTGGAGAAGTTTGACGATTCGAATTTTAGGCGTTGGAAGGCAAATATGTCCTTCTATCTGATGACATTGAAGATAGGCTACGTGCTTGAGCGGGATACTCCTGTGAAAGTCGAGGGTGAAACGGTGGCACAAATGAAGGAGCGTCAGAAGTGGGAGCAAGAAAATTTTATGTGCAAGGGCCACATTCTGAATGCTATGTCGAATTCCCTTTATGATGTGTACGAGCCAACTTCAACAAACAAAACGGCTAGGGAACTTTGGACAGAGTTGGAGAACAAGCACAAAATTGAAGATGCTGGAAATAAGCGCTTTCTGGTTAGTAAACTTTATGATTTCAGAATGGTAGATACTCAATCTGAACTTCATGATTTTCAAGTACTTCTTCACCGAATTATTTCCGGGAGTCATACTTTTGACGAGGCTTTCCAAGTCTCTAGCATTATTGCTAAGTTGCTTCCCACTTGGAAAAATACTCGTAAAGAGTTGACATAAAAGAAAGAGGCTTTGGATTTACAAGAGTTAATCAAGTTTCTCCAAATTGAGGAGAATACCCGAAATATGGAGAAAATTGAGGTTGATAAGAAAAATTCAAAGGTTATGGTTGTGGAAACAAATGAAAACATGATGGAAATAACAATTCCGGTGCCATAATTGTCAAAGGAAACTGTTGGGGTTGCTGTAAACCTGGTCATCTCAAAAAAGAATGCAATGAGAAATCTAAGCCACAAGGACATCAACATGTACAAGCCAACGTCGTGAATGACGAAGACTTTGCTGCTGTGGTGTTCGAAGTAAACATGGTTGATGATGATACTGAGTGGTGGATCGACTCGGGTGCAACAAAGCACATAGCAAGAAACAAAAGTTTGTTCCAAACCTATGAGGTAATTGAATACGGTCAAATCCTTCATATGGGAAATTCCTCATCATCCAAGGTTGCGGGGAAAGGAAAAGTGACTTATCTTCTGGAAAGAAACTCACTCTTAATGATGTACTTCATGTCCTGGACATTAGGAAAAATCCAGTGTCGGTGAGTTTGTTGAACAAATTTGGTTTTATAGTGCTGTTTGAGTCTGATAGCATCAATGTAACTAAGAATGAACAATACGTTGGAAAAGGCTATGTAACCAACGGATTGTTCAAACTAAGCTTGAGTAATAATAATATTAATTCTTCAATTTATATTGTTGACTCTTTTGATTTATGGCATTATAGACTAGGTCATATTAATTCTAGAAGTATGAAATGTATGATTAATTTAGGATTAATTCCTAATAGTATTAAATCAAATGATGAAAAGTGTTCTATATGCGTTAAATCAAAAATAGTTAGAAAACCTTTTCATAAAATAGATAGAAACTCAAGTCCTTTAGAATTAATTCATTCTGATATTTGTGCGTTAGAAGGAATTCTCACTAGAGGTGGCAAACGATATTTTATAACATTTATAAATTATTCCAAGTATGATTACGTATATTTGTTGAGGACTAAGGATGAAGTTTTGGAGAAATTCAAAGTGTAAAAGGCTAAGGTTGAAAATCAACTAGATTGTAAGATTAAAAATCTTCGATCGGATAGAGGTGGTGAATATATTGCCTATAATGACTTCTTAGAAGATTATGGAATTATTCATCAAGTGACAGCCCCTTTTACTCCTTAACAAAATGGCGTAGCGGAAAGAAAAAATAGAACTTTAGTAGAAACGATTAATACTCTTCTTAATACTTCTAGTTTGTCGAACAACTTGTGGGGAGAAGCTTTGAACACGGCTTGTTGTATACTTAACCGTATTCCTCATATGAAAACTAATATTTCACCCTATGAATATTGGAAGAAGCGAAAGCCTTCTCTTGGACACCTTAAGGTGTGGGGGGGTGTAAAGCATTAGTGAGACTATGGGTGTGCAACGAGCCGCGTAGGCTCGAAAAAAGCTCGATTCAGGCTCGAGCCGAGCTTTTCTGTCGAGCAAACCTCGAGCCCAACTATACCTGTTCGAAGGTTTGCGAGCCGGAATAAAAAATATTTTTTTTAAATATATATATAATTTAATATTTTATTTATTTTTTACTATATATAGCCATATAATATAATATCTTATAATATTGTATATGTATTACTTATTAAATATTAAATAGTTATGATGATTATATTTAAATATATATATATATATATAAATACAAAATTATTAATAATATATATATATATATTAATTAAAGAAAATGAATTTTTTATTTTTCTAAGCTCGAGCTCGAGGTCGGCTCAGCTCGACCCGGGCTCGAGTTCCAACGAGCTCGAGCTCAAAAATTTGGCTAGGCTAGGCTCGAGCTCGACTCGTGGGAACCCCTATGTGAGACTTACGGACCCTAAACGTCCTAAGTTTAGTTGTAAGGCGGTTGAATGTATTTTCCTTGGATATGCACTACAAAGTAAAGCATATAGAGATCTTACTATGGAATCTACAAATTCCATTAATAAAAATACAATTCTTGAATATAGAGATGTCTTTTTTGAAAATTCTTTTCCATCATCTAGAAAAAGAACATAAGAAAACACATGTTCAAATCAAGAGCTCGATGGAACTTCTATAGATGAATCTACGAAAAATGAAGTTATTGATCCAAGGAGAAGTAAAAGAACAAGAACTGCTAAGCCCTATGGTTTCAATTTCTACATGTATCTAGTAGAAGGTGATAGGAATGATATTACCTCTATGATAGTATACAATGTTGAGCATGATCCTTTAAGTTATAAGGAAGCAATTTCATCTAGGGATGTAGCTTTCTAGAAAGAATCTATCAATGATGAAATGGATTCAATCTTGTTAAATAAAACTTGGGTGCATTTACCCCCTGGTTGTAAACCTATTAGTTGAAAATGGATATCTTTAAGTGTAAGCTTAAACCTGATGGATCCATTGACAAGTTCAAGGCTAGACTTGTTGCTAAAGGTTATCGACAAAAGAAAGGTAAAGACTACTTTTATACCTATGCACCAATAGCAAGAATAAGTTCCATTAGAGTTCTAATTTCCTTAGTTTCAATTTATAATTTAGTTATACATTAAATGGATGTTAAAACGGAATTTTTAAATGGAGATTTAGATGAAGAAGTCTACATGGAACAATAGGAAAGATTTGTTTTGAAAGGGCAAGAAAAGAAAGTTTGTAAACTTATTAAATCTTTGTACGGCCTAAAACAAGCTCCTAAACAACGGCATGAGAAATTTGACCAAAAGATTGTTCAAAATGGCTTTAAAATAAATGAATCTGATAAGTGTATTTATTCTAAAAGTGAAAATGGAAAATATTTGATCATTTCTCAATATGTAGATGATTTGTTAATTTTATGGAACTGATATTAGCATAGTATGGAAAATAAAGTTATTTATCTACATGTTTCGACATGAAAGATATGGGAGAAGCTAGTGTAATTTTAGGAATTAAAATTACTAGATCACATGATAAAATTACATTGTCTTAATCTCACTATATTGAGAAAATATTGAAGAAATTCAATCACATAGATTGTAAGATTGGTAGTACACCTTTTGATCATTTGGTTAAATTAACGAAGTATGAAGGTATTGCTATATCACAATTAGAATATTCTAGTGTGATTGGAAGGCTCATGTCCGCAATGTATTGTACAAGACCTGATATAGTTTTTGTTGTTGGAATACTAAGTAGAGTTACTAGTAATCCGGGTAAAGTTTATTCGGATGCAATTTCAAAAGTTCTTAGATATTTGAAAGGCACAATGAATTAAGCATTAAGTTATCAAGGTCATCCGTCCGTATTAGAAGGATAAACGGATGCAAATTGAATTACGAATTTAGATGGAACCAAGTCCACAACTGGATGGTTATTTACACTTGGTGGAGACGCAGTTTCTTGGGGTTCAAAGAAACAAACGTGTATTGCGCACTCAACTATAGAATCCGAATTTATTGCTTTAGCGGCTATGGCTAAAGAAGGAGAATGGATTAGGGACCTGATGATAGAAATTCCTATTTGGCCTAAACCAATGCCTCTTGTTTCAATCGTGTGATAATGATGCTACATTATCACGGGCATACAACAAGATTTATAACGGTAACTCTAGAAATATAAGTCTACGATATAGTTATATCCGAGATCTTATCGGAAGTGGTACCATATTGATAACATATGTTAAGCCAAAGGAGAATTTGGCTGATCCCTTCACCAAAGGCCTTGCAAGGCATGTGGTTTGGAAAACCTCAAAGGAGATGGGCTTAAGAGCTTTGTAAAGGGTAATCTATGGGTGGAAACCAACCGATTCTTGGATAGCATCCAATTCAATTGGTTTAGTGAAAAAACACTTGTAGATAAAATCGGAAATCCACTAACATATAGAATTTCATTTTATGCCATCTCGTGCATGCTTGTATGGAAAAGAGGGTGAGATTAATTCTCTTAATGAATCTATATCCTTTTGGAAAGTGTAAATCATACAAGTACACTTAATTAGATTCACCTATGTAAGTGAGGAAGTGTGGCCGCTTCTGCAGATTGGAAGCTTATCTCTAAGTCACTTATTAATCCTTAGATTGTCGCACAAGGCCGTTAATGTGCGAGCAAGTTGAATGAGCTGGTTGTAAATTGTACGTCTAACATGTGCTAGTATCCACTATGAATATTTGATTCAAAGTTTTTATTATCAAACTATTCGGATGCCTGAAATCTGCTCAACTATGTAAAGGTTCAAGTCGAAAGACACCATTATTGAAGCACAAAATACTGTTAACATAGAAATTTTGGAAATTGTCTGGAATTTCGAAAATTGGGGTGGGGGGGGGGGATTGTTGGAATTTTCGTGATTAATGTCTGTGCATAACAAGTATTTAATGAGAAATTAAATAGAACTTGTTTGGAACATTTATAAGGAAGTTCTTTATCCCACATAGGAAAAGTAAGGAAGTGGAAGTGGATGTATGATTAATGTACTTTCTTGAATACTTAAATTGGTAACAAAAGGTAGTGTAAGGATCACCCACGCCCAGTGCGATGCACCACATCGCACTGCGCACCGCGACCTGCGGAACGCTGCTGCGAGCCGCAACCCGTGGACCGAGGCCGGTGACTATCCTGGGTGAGCAGGCCGAGCCGTGGCCCGTGTGCTCGCGTGCTGTCGGTGGTCATGGTCTATCTTTTTGCTGTGAGAAAATTAATTCAAGTATGAAAAGTCACAATTTTGATTCAATTTGAGTGCCAAAATTAATTTTTTGAACCTTAAATCGAAATGGTTCAATTTGGGTGCCCATGACTCTTCAGCTTGAACGAAAAGGTGCAACATTTGGTTCAACAAAGCCTAGCCAAATCAATGCAACCCTTAAGTGGTGACTCCATATTTCCTATAAATATTTGACCCCTAAAGCCAAAACAAGCACTTCACTAAATTTAAAATATACAATTCTCGTCTTTTCTTAAATTCTGCTCTATTCAAGTATATTCATATACTGCTATTTGAATATTATTTGCCTGATTTATCTTGGGAGGTTTATTTGCTGATATCTAGCAGCAAAGGGTGCAAATAAAGTCTTAAAGAAAGAGAGATTCTCGACTCGGGCAGAATCTCGATCTTACAATTACTTCAACAGATATCGTTTGAATCACTGCATGCTTGTCCCCTTTGAACATATGGTTTTTATAAAATGGGCTTAATTTCTCTATATTAGTAAGTTTTAAGTTTCAAGTTCAACAGAAAAAAAAGAAATCTAGGGTAATCATATGCACTATGTTAATTGTTCCGTGGCCGTTCAACAACAATACAAAGAGATTTTTGCGAGGAAACAAACAAACAAAGAGATTACTGATAAGAATCACTTTTACGTGTTTTTAACCCCATTGTGTGTATATTTTAGATTCATTTATCGCCTAAATCTTGCCACATTTGTGTTTAATCAGTGCGTTAAGTGATTTCAGGCCTTAAGTGGATACATTCGAAGAAAGGGCAAAACAATGACGTATAAAACAAGTTTAGGCCAAGATGTTTCGTACCCCCGTGTCCAAGCGAAGCCATAATCTCGCCTGGGCACCCAAACAAGCAAGAAAGGACTCCTAGGTTCCACTTCCCAGGTTGGTCGC